>JABSTQ010009832.1:0-230841 GCA_013358835.2 Ixodes persulcatus | reverse complement strand
GTGGGGAGCACACCAGCTCGGAGCACGTGGAGCGAAAGCTCACGCTGTATAACCCAGGGATCCTGGGTTTCAATCCCCACCCCTGCCCGTTTCGATCTATAGATGAGCATCGTACCGGCGTGCGGTCGTGTATTATTACTATTGCGTGATGCACGTTAAAGCCCCAGGCTACCGGTTGTACTGCACTGGCTAAATTGATCACCTACAGCTGGGAGACAAGTCGTCCCTTGAGGCAGACTGTTTTAGGCTGTATAAACATACACACACCCCAATTTGTTTGCAGACAGGTAAGGTAGCACCGCTTCGTTCCACCATGACATAGTAAGATCACTGTTGAAAGAGGTGTTCGTAACAAACAATAGCATAGTGAACTCCCGAGGTTACTTATGAAGACAATAAAGTTATTTAGAGGTTCATTTGATTTTGCCTAAAAATTAGAAAGGTGAAGAGAAAAAAAAAAAGAAACGTACGCCTCACCTTAGGTAGAAACGTATTTTCTACCTATTGATGGCCCGTTTGGTTTTCTTAGTTATCCGCAAAACGGGAAGTGTTAAATTTACAAAAAAAAATTGTTTTGGGCGCCAAAACGCTAACGTCAAAATTCAATTTGCATCTCAGAGTAAGCACCTGTTTGTTGGTTAAGAAAATATATTGTAATTGTTCAAAATAATAGAATTCATGCTTCCTTTTTGTTAAATTTCCTATCCACTAGCCACCAAACAAGGTCTACAGAGAATGAAAATATCTAAAATAATGTTTCATAGAATGAATGTTGTTCGGAATAAGTATTTTAGCCTCATTTGCAACTCATTAAACTATTTTTTTTTTATTTCCAAATACATATTAGTAGGGTGCCTTCATGTTTGCTTTGCTTAGGGTGGAGACATCTGGCCAATTTGTCCCACACTTTTATTTTTCTTTTTTTTTTTGTTCAGAAGCGCGTGAAAGAGCGTGTCCCGGCACGGGTTTGTGGCGCTGACTGTGCTATGGCGACATTTTGTTTTCGTCGATTTATTTGTATTTTGCCCGTGAGCGCGTGCTGTCGGCATCGGGTACTACAAAGGGTGGCATCACCCTAAGCAGAAGGACATTGAGGCACCCTTGGATATCTCTGCTCAACCCTGCATGATCTTATGGCGAATTCAGTAGTCAATCGCTGGCGAGCCCATGGCGGCGGCACAAGCAACCAAAACCGTGCCAGCGGCGCACCACGTGACCCTCTCCACCCGAACACAAAGCGCCTGCAACTGGCGTTTTCGTTTGCCTGGGTCGCGCGTGAACTTTGTTACTTTCTTCCTCGATTATTTTATGATACAAGAGGCACGCTGTAGGAATCAGCAACATATATTTGGACTCTGAGGTGTGGGTAAACAAATTTTAATATATTTTCTTTGGATTTTCGAAGAATTGTTGCCATCTTACAATAATCCCAGAAGGCCCTCCAGCGTCGCTGTTTCTATTCTATTTTTTGTTATTACCTTTTTTTCTGGAATCCTCAGCGTTTTCACTTGTCCCAGCACTTTGAAATAGTAATGCGCGTTCAAGTGCCAAGCTGTAGCACTATCAATATATTTTTTTTTTTACAGCGGTGTAATAACACGCTGGGCCCCATAGCCAACTGATCTTACGCAAGCTTGCTTTAAAATATTTTATCTTTATCTCCGTTGTTTTTGCTGTCGTTTCTTGGACCACAGATGGGTGTCTGTCTCAATGGCTTCGTTTTCTACTCGAAAAAGCTATCAGCGAGCATTGTTTCGTTTGGCTTTCTTTCCCTATTCGGATATGACGATACCGGATATAGTCTAACAGACAAGCTGCCCGACCTCTTGAAGCTCGGGCAAAAATTGTGCCGGTAAATTGCCTGCACACGCCTGAAAAGCGCCACCCGAACGGCGCACACTCGCCAGCCTTTGACCACGCGAACGCCCTTGCCGAAGATATGGCAAAATATTTTGCCGGGAAATGACCACCCGAATTTGCCATTAGGGTGCTTACGAGCCACGCTTGTAGCGTATGCAAGTGTTTGACCCAACGAGCTTGAGTAAACTTAGAGCGGTAAACCAGCGGCCAAAAATGGCACCCCCCCGGTTGCCGCCATCTTGACCGTTTGCCACATTAGTGATCACGTGACTTTAAGATGGCTGCGTCCATAGGTGCGCCAGATCAGATTGGCCAGATTACGGTAAGCAAGGCCGCGGTCCACAATTTACTTGATCTCACTCTAGGGTAAATGTTCTGTACCTTGGAATTCGAAAACCGCGAAAACCTACCCGCGTCCAGTTACTTTATCAGTCTTGTCACGTGACATGACCCACCGGAGTAACGCGGATCTACTCGAGTAAGATTCGAACGCATCCCCAGGGGGCCGGTCTGGCCGCTCTGCTTACCGTGATCTGGCCGGTCTGATCTGGCCCACCTCTGGGCGCAGCCATCTTGACGTCACGTGATCACTAATGTGGCAAACGGGCAAGATGGCAGCAACCGGGGGGGTGCCATTTCCTCTGCAGCCCCTGGGTCGCGGTTTACCGCTCTAAGTCATACTCAAGCTCGTTGGTTTGACCACGCGCGCTAACATAACACACACAAAAAAATTGAATCATCAAAAATATCGCCTTCACAGCCTTATCACTTTCCAAAAAGGAGCGTGTGGCCGGTGCCATTTTTAGTGTTTGGGCGTATGGCGCGTGCTTTGCTCGCTTTCCGAAGCGACGAACACGCACGTGCTGGGCTGTGAAGATCGCACGCTGGACTGTGATTTTGTAAACATTGGAAAGGTCTATACTCTGTTTCACGTTTGTTGTACCGCAGGAAAGGCTACAAGCACGAGCTGCTTGCTCTAGGGCACATCTTGGCGGCACAAGCTCTCGTGCACCGAGGGCAGTTGCCAACGCTATGAGCCTGCGCTTCTAGCCTTCGCTGCGGTACAACATAAGGTGAAACGGAGTATAGTTACACTTTTTTTGCAACGTTCAAAAAGTGCCGACCAACGGAGCCATCAATTGTAATTCTGTTGCGTCTATGTTTATACAGTGGGAAGTTAGTCAGCTCTGAGGGCATCTGGTGTCTTCGTTGGAGACGAAAGACAGTGCAGTATACCACTGCTTGTCTGACATCTTAAACGTGCATCACGCAATAGTGATACATGCAGACTTGTACCGTACGCATTACAAGTAATTAAATTACTTGTAATCGAATACTTTTTGAAGTAATTTTGTAATCAGTTGATTACTTTTATTAGGCAGTAATCACAAGAGTAATCTGATTACTTCTTGAAGTAATAAAAATTACTTTAACCCCCTGCACACACCTTCTTTTTCTGAAATGAAAAAATAAAATTTGCTTCTTTTTTCGAACAGAAGAAAGAATGATTTTTGCGGAGCTGTAGGAAACGAGGTCAACCCCTTTGTATGTACAATTTCTGTGGAATGTTCGTTTTTTTATGTTTTTGCGCTGGGACTGGGACTGTGAAGCCCCAGGAAAGCCCCAGTCCGTGACAAAGGCCATTCAGGGTGAAGTTTGAGGGAGCAGAATGTAGCTTTGTAAGTCCTTCGTTCAAACTAGCCCCCCTCACGCACACACACACAGAAATAATAATAAAAAACAATCCTGCTTACGGTACCTACACGCAGCCCGTAGGAGAACCAGAACCGAAGAATGTCTAAAGTGGATGCAAAATATAACAAAGCCAGTTCAAATATTTCCCTATTTCCCATACGTAGTCTTTGTGACAAGCAAGGTTTCGAGTTGAGAACTGGTCGGGGCGATCTCTTCAGCTAATGGATACTACACATGATCCGTTTCAAATCCTGGAGCTGCTGCTCTTTTGTATAACATGCGAGTTCATCCACATGTGAATAGTAAAATGAGCGACAATCAAGATCTAGAACCCCCTCCGCTCCCCCCCCCCCCCCCCCCCCCAAACTGGCGAACGCCCAAATCATTAAACTTCTTCAAACGAATTCTATGCTTGTGTCCGCATTGTGAAGGTGCAACGACCACGAAGAGGGAACCCGTTTTTTCTTCTTCAATACTTGTGAAAATGTGAAATATAGGTTCGAAGTAGTTCATTGTTGTGAGCGCTAAACATGTAAGTCTTCACACAATAAAGTAATCAGAAAAGTAGCGGTTACTTCTTCAAGTAATGTCCAATTACTTTTGCTTTCGAGTAACCAAGTAATCTAATCAAATACTTTTTAGCCAAGAGTAATAGTAATTGTAATCGATTACGTTTTTTTAGTGACGTGTACAAGACTGGATACATGACAGCACGCCGGTACGATGCTCATCCAGATTGAAACGGGCAGAGGCGGTGGATTG
Organism: Ixodes persulcatus; assembly: GCA_013358835.2. NCBI lineage: Eukaryota > Metazoa > Arthropoda > Arachnida > Ixodida > Ixodidae > Ixodes > Ixodes persulcatus. The sequence continues at coordinate 226,524 of JABSTQ010009832.1, read as the reverse complement.
AATCCACGATCAGTGAGCTTTACAGCCTGAGCTTTCGCTACACGTGCTACCGATCCACGAGCAACGAGACATCGCGGTCGAATTTGAGCTCGAGAGAAAAACAACAACACCAACAGCAAGAAAATCTCCGGTTTGAGGCATTTGGTAGTAGTGTCGCCATCTCGTTTATCAAGTTGGAAATAAAATTAACAGGGTGATTTTATTTACACAAATACGCAAATACAACAATATTTTGCTTTCTCTTTATGGTCTTAAAATTAAGATTATAGGCACCCCTAGTACGTACGGTACGTTTTGTCGCGTTTGTCTTCTAAATAATTGTATTTTCAAAAATGCCTCAAAACGCGCTAAAAACAGTCAAAACGGTCATATTTCTGGATTTTATTAAAAATCTCCAGCGCTCTAAAAAAAAAAATCCAAGGGCCGCACAACCTTCATTACGTTATCATAAGTAACCCCCAAAAGAATGAATACTATCGTGCATTCCTGAAACTCAGGTTTGTGTAGCGACATTTGCCCATTGAGTGACGAGCGGTTGAATCCCCCTTAAATGTTTGCAAAGTGTACAGCTGCTGAAAAAATATTTAAAGTAGCTTTGAAGCTAAAGTGGAGAGGACAGCATCGTATATCATATGATTCTCGAACTTTGTTTTCTTATGCTGGTATGTAAGGTGAGAAAGACCATTATTCTTCTATAACAGCAAAACGAAAAATAAAACAACGGCATTTGCGATTTGCATGTAAGCTCTTGTGCTTGTGCAAGTCACGCTTTTTGACAGAGGTGTGAGATAGGATGAAACTAATTCTTTCTCACAACCGAGCAGTCAAAAAAAAAAAACCAAGACCACGACCATTTTCACGCCGGATAAAACATATCTGTTGCGACCGCACACCCTTGTCAGCCTTCGGTTGGCCGCGCTCTGCCGCACAGCGCCCTCACCGGCGTTCTTGCACATCGCGACAAACTCACGGCTGCTGGACGGCAGACCTCCCCATTCTTGTACGCCCTAACTGAGCTATGGTCTGAGCTAGAAATAGGGCGGAAGTTAACGAAAGAGTGAAAAAATGAAGTCGTAGAAAATATAATTGTTTTTTTTTTTTTTTTGGGGGGGGGGGGGAAATGGGTTAGCACCGACCAGCTTCCATTTGGGCTTGTCATCGTAGAAAAAACAACAACAACAACAGCAACGAAGAACGTGAAAGAGCGAAAGCTGAATAACACTGGGACACAGTTAACGAAAGGGTTGAAAAAGGACCTTGGAGAAGACAGACGGTTATAGCGGGAAATCAAGCCGTCACACCTTCCCCATAAAGAGTGGAGGGAAGATAGACACCCATGGGGTCGAGAAACAAGGGACAGCACCTGATGGTCTCGAGTTAGAAGAAGAAAGAAATAGATGGGAAGGAGGGCTGGCTGTGTGAAATGGCTAACGATTGGGGTCTAAAGCTAATGAAGGAGGGGAGGAGGCTAACCGGAGGGAGGAGATACTGGTTTTGAGGAAAAGTGCTTGTACTGATCACGTGGCTTAAGATGGGAAGGAGAAAAAACGATTCAGGAAGAAATGAAATGAAGATAGAAAAAAAAATAGATTCGGAGATAAATAAATTCATTCGGGGATGAGGGTTTTTGTAGCACTGGCCAGGGGAAAAAGGAGAATAAACAAAAAAGGAGGGAATGGCCTGTGCACGGGCGAAATGAAGTGAAGGTAGAAAAAATGAATTGGGAATGAAAGAAATTTATTCGGGGAGAAAGGTTTGCGTAGCACAGGCCAGGTAAGCTTAGATTCGGGAAAGGGCAAGTAAACGAGGGAAAGAGGAAAGAAAAGAAACGAAGTTGTGAAAACGGAACACGAAATAATAACTAGGTAATATAAGCAGGACTAGGAAAGAAAGGCACGAGATACCTGACACCGGAAGAGATAGAAGTAGCCTACATAAATGTATGAAAAGAGGAAAAACTAAATTTGAAAGATAAGAAAGAGGATCGAAGACACCAAGGAACAAGATACGGCCGATTTCTCTTTTTCCCCTCCTTCGCAGCTGAGGAGACACAGGTGGCGTTTACCGAGACCGATTTCGTCTTGATGGCGTGGGTCATTTGGAAAGGCGAGGAAACCCGTGGAAAATAATAAATAAAAGAAGAAATAAAAGGGAAGGCGGTCGACGCGAATTAAAGTCGACTTAAGGCGAGTGAATTCTCCGGCTTAGCTTTGTCTTCCGTGGAGAAGAAGGCGCCCGAGCGCGAGTGAGCGTTAGTGGGTGCCGGATGGATTTCGATTGGAGTTTGATGGATAGCCCACTCCGTCTTTCTGCTTTTCTTTTTTGTACAATTTCTAGCGTTGATTCATCTTTGTTTTCCAGGTTTTGTCGAGGGGATGCGGTCGTGTAGAAATAACGTTTTCGGGTTATGGATCGGGACAAAAGAACGAAGCGTTGCATCGTGTTTTGTACTTCATATTTGTTTTTTTGCGTTATGCTGTTTTTTTTTTTGTTTTTTTTTTGAGGGCGAAGAGAAGCCTTTATGGAGCGTCACTAAATGGCAAAATCAAAGGCTAGCGAGAAAAAAAAAAAATTTGGCGCGAACAGGTGGGTTCATGAATACGCTTCACATAGCATAAATATGAAGCGGGAAAGCAGTTTATCCTAGAAGTCTTATAGATTAGAAAGTCATTTGGACGCAAAAATCACGAGCAATCAGAAAAGAAAAAAAAATCAATGAAAACGAAAGCGTCTTATAATTTTTGAGGTCATTATAATTCAATCGCCTCTTCTGTTTTTGTTCTTTTCCTCTAAGAAACGATTGTGAAGCACGCAAAAAAGTTAAAATAAGAATTTACTGCTCGTTAAGTAAAAACTCCTTATTCTGGTCAGTACTCGTGCGGCGCTTGCTCGAAACGAAAACGGCTCTATACCATTTTGCTTGATTCCATAAGGAAATAATGTTAAAGGAGTTTAGAAACTCTGTTTAAAGAAACCACGAAGCTAATTTCTCACTTTCAAATAACTCTGCTTGAGACTTAATTTCCGATGTTCTTAATATATGATGATCATGACGTTTCTCTCGCCAGCCATGCAAACTGTTACAGACAGCATGAAAGGTATTGAGTGGAGCAGCGTATAGGTATACACTGCGAAGCGATGCACTTGAAATAGAAATAATCCGGATTTCTATAAGTTGATAATAAAGACAAGGGGTATCAGGCTCCAATCATAACGCAGTTTCAATTAGCAAAAAAAAAATCTTTATCTATATTCAATATATTTTCCATTGAAACTGGATTACCACAAACTAATCCGAGTCGACTAATCCGAATTGAAGGGCATCTGATTATTGTACCGGAGACAATACGGTTGCGTCATAAGAACGCGGAAGAGCCAGTCACAAAAAGAAAGAATTTTAGGCCAAACCCCGCGTGTTTTTTTTTTACCTTGGCTATTATTTTAGAGGTTTTTGAGAGCGTAGAAAGTTAATTAGAGTCATTGCACATGGGTACAATTGACCAATTAAATGTCTGCAAGGCTTTTTGCAGCGTCTGATGGTGCGCTTAGGTATTAGTGTGACATTACTTGGGTTCCGATACTATACTAAACTCAAAGTATACCTGGGGAGTTTTATTATGCGTCCGTTAATCTTTTCATGAGGTACTTTCAGGGCAAGCAAATTGTATGATTTCCTAACAATATCAGTAAAAGCGCGAAAAAGACGATCGACTTTTCTTTTTCTTTGCGTTCGAGGCGACTTAAAAACGCATTGATAGTTTTATTTATTTATTTAATGGTGTTTGGTTGCTAGCTTCCGACGTATTCGGGCCCGTGGTGTCTGTGTTTTTTTTTAAGGGTGATGGGGGCGATTGATCTCATAAAACATTCCTGAAAAAAACTCGTAAAGTGACTCGCGTTTGGAGCTAACCAATGACTGACGTTATCTAAAAGAAACAAAACAAAACGAATGTTTTATACGCTCGCGTGGCATTCATAAAACTTTCAAGGCAATCCCATTGGCCCGGCCCGCCTAAATTCATCCTGCAGGGTGGAGAGTAATTTTTGAACATAACTGAGTCCTTTGAACTCAAAAATCCGAAGACAAAAAACGAGCGTCTTCGGTTTATAGTCTTCGGGACCACGACCGAACTGAATCATCTCTGCATTATTTCAATGCACGCTTCTATTGTTACTTCGTTCAAACACCACACCGCTTTCAAGTTTCTTTACGGGCTTTTATTCCCCGAAAGAAAGGAAAGCACCCTGAGCGTTTCGCGAGTTTTCTCTTTTCGTACCGGAGTTCATCTGATAATGGGGTCCAATTTGTTTTGTTTTTTTGTTCTTTATACTATTTTTTTTAAACGAGAAGGTATTTTATGCACTACGCCTTGCTTGTATGTCGCCTGAGGACATCGCTTTCAGAGGCATCAAACTTGCATTTGAGCGCATTTATGAAAGGGTTTAGCTCTATTGCATTCCTTTGCCTCCCCGCGGAGTATAAAATTTTGCAAATTTTATAACAGGATACGTTTACCTGTAGCGCACGTTCTGCATAAAGCAGTTGTTTTTCATGGAAAGGATAGTCGGATACAGACACCAGCTTAAGGAATTTCAAGTTTTTGCCTTTTATTATATCGTTACAAAGGGCGGTTGGGGGGGTGGAGATGTAAAGTAAAAGTGCGAAATTTCGTTGACGTCAGGAAGTTGGGCGTCACCGGCAGTGAAATTCAATGAGCGCTTGTGCACCTAAACGTGCTTTTACTCATAGCAGGAAGCGAACTATTTTATTTCAAGCGCGAGGTATTTTTAGGGGGAAGCGGATCAAATGGTCCTGGAACTAATGGCCCCGGGATAAATGGTTCCGGAATAAATGGTCCCGGAACTAGTGGTCCCAAGTACCAACTAGGAAAAAATGGTCCCAGATAAATATCGCCAATCTGGGCTCTGTGTTTTCGGATAGATTCGATAAAATACAATTACACTCGCCGATAAATATTTTACGGTTTCCAGTTTTTACGAAAAGCACCGAATTCCGAGACTGCAGGCGGCACGAACTCGACCGGTTTGTATATTTTTCTGGGAAACTCGGAAATGCTTTGCGCTGTTATTCTTTTTTATTTAAACTTTTGTTCTGCAAGCGTCACAATATAATATGTTTTAAGCCCATACGAAAAAAAAAAAAAAGATGTTAGGTAGCCTCTCTGCGACAATAATCCAATGGGGCTTGCCTATATAAACAAAAATACTGCTCAAAGCTCTGAATAACTCCGAATTTCTGATAAAAGCACCCTCCGCTATCCCTCGAAATAAACTCCGAAAAAGCATATCCCTACATACGCCCACGCAGACTTGTCCTATTGTCGCATGGCTACCTTGTCTCTAAACTCCGATCGTGGGCGGAGGTCGGAGCACAAGCGAAGAAGAGAACAAAAACAGCGCTTTGTATAATTTCTGAACATCTTGTAGTGAAATATATTTTGACCTAGGTAGTGCAGTTGCTGATCTGGTTAGAAAGACATGGAGGAACACCAAATGTGCGTGGAAACCTAATGCACCTACGAAGGCATCGAGCTCCGCTCCCTATGTGTGCTACCACCACGCGTCATGGCGAGATGGAAGTAATTCAAGTTTCATAGCTTCAACAGTATGACTAGAGGTACTAATTTTTCGTTTCAAAAGAGCCTACTGATATCATAAATATTCGCAAGCCCCTTATGTGAAAATAGCAATAACTCTTAAAATATCGTATAAGGTCACTAAATTAACAGAATGAAGATAACTGTTGGATAGTATTCATTTCGAAAATATTCTGACGATTTTGAACAAAACTAAGTTCAATACCCGACCCCTTTCTTCAAAGTAACCGGCCTCAAAATATAGACGAGATCCTTCATTCCATAAAGAAATCACTGATTGCATAACGGACGATGTATATTGTGTCGTATTCTTTGAATTCAAAAAGGGATGGCACTACCGGTCTCACGCCGACCGGTACAGCGTATGACGTAATAAACACGAGCGAACGGCACGCGCCTAGGGCTGGCCGGAAAAAGATCAGATGCTCGCTGACCCGTGACTTGGCTGGACCTGGGCTGGACTGCTTCTTCACGCCTTCTGGCGTCTGCTTCGGTCACTGGACGGTAACCACCTTTTCTTATCATGTAGTCTTGGTCCCCTTTTCTCCTTAAAATATTACAGTGGCGACAAGGATGGGATTATTTTTATGGGGTTTTTGCACGATGTCCAGCTGAGTCAGGTGTAGGGGTCGGCGGCTCTTCGCGTCCCTGTTCGGTGGTTGGAATACCGGCGCGTAACCGCTCTTTAGTTTTCACGGTTTTGCTTTGCCAAATTAGGCCCTGGCAAGTGTTCCAGTATGCAGTTTCCTTTTTGCTCCGAGGTCTGTCCTACGCTATTTAGGTCTGTCCAGTTAGCACTTCAATATGAGCAGTCGGCGAAGAAGGCGGAATCCTTTCATCGTCAGGAACAACCCCGGGCATCGGCTCCGGCTGAAGTCCAGCGCGTCCAGCAGCGCGCGCCCATTCGAACTTCGAGTCGGCCGAGTTTTCAAGATGGCGGTTCATGGCCGTCTTCCTCCACCGGTGCTGTTCAAGATGGCCAACCCGGCTACTCCCCGGGGCCCTACCATAGCTACACCCCGTCGCAGCCTGAACCCAGGATGTGTTGGGCCCCGGTCGTCCCCGGACACGTGCCCCGGTTTGCGGCGCGGTCCTTTTCGCAGCAGCGAGGTCGTGATCCTGTTCCGCCACGGATTGGATGGGGAAACGCCGACGGTGCCTGCTACTTCTGAGGCCGGCGTAATCATGAACGCGCGCTGTACCCGGCGGCTCAGGCGACCTGCTTCCTGCGCGGGAAGTTGGGCCACTTCGCGGCAGTCTGTCGGAGCCGTTGTCCGCCGTCCTCTGCCTTCATGTATGACTGGCGACAGTCTTCGTTCCCGGTGCAAGGCCGTGACTCGCGTCGAACCTTCGCCGACCGGCAGTCCAGAGGAGCCAGGTCTAACTGTCAAGTGTGACGTTCCTGGAGGACAACCCGCTTCCTGTTGAGACGGCGCAGCGAGGCGACAGCGGCACCGTGTATCGAGACGCTTTCATAGCCGAGATCGAGGTAGATGGAATTCCTCTCCGCCTCCTTGTTGATACGGGTTCCTTTGTATCGACCTTGAGTGAACGTGCATTTAATGAAATCAACAGGGATAGCAGCATAAAGTTACATCCACCGCCGGAGGCTCTCGTACACTACCTGCAGGATGCGATCCCTGTCCTGCGATGCTTTGTTGGACAAGTAATCTTTAAAGATCGACGGGCGGCTTTGGAATTTTACGTCACTAAGACTGGACGCTCACTACTTTGCATCGATGCTGTCCGCGACTTGAAGACTACCAATGTTTACATACCAACGCAGATGACGGGAGAGGAGCACCACGACCTGATGTGAGATCAGCAACCCACCCGCAGCAACGACCGGCCACCGTGTCGTCCCATCAAGCCACGCTCCCTCCTGGTTTCCAACGAGCTGCAAGTTCCGGACTGACTTCAGTTGCGGATATCAACAGTCCTTCATCTCGTGGTTTCCAACGAGCTGCAAGTTCCGGACTGGCTTCAGCTCTGGATGTAAATAGACCTTCATCTTCACCTTCCTCTTCGGTTTCTGAAGAAACCACACCGAAAGTCCTGGACGATTCAAGTTCGCAACACCATCCTGAGAGTCAAAGGCTTCAAGGTCCACACCATCATCCTGCGAAGGCGAGTCCATCAAGTTCTGCATATAAATATCCAACAAGTCTTAAAAGTACCAGTGCTCGTGAATATACAAGTCACACAAGTACAAGTCATTTTGAAGATACAAGTCCTCCTGCATATATAGATCAAGCAAGTCATCATAGAAATACAAGCAATGCTCCTGTTAGATTCAAAGCATCCCCACGAGATACATCCAAGTTGCCACCAGGTTTTGAGGAATTCTAACATATTTTCAATCCTGGATTGGGTCTGGTAAAAACCCACACATACAAGGTTAATGTGCGACATACTGTTCCACCTGTACAATCGAAGCTCCAATGTCTCCCGATGACTCTAACCGCTCATTCACACTAGTAGCGGATCCGCGTTCGCAAAGCGGTTGCGAACGCGGTTGTATAAAGATCCAGTACAATTACACGCGCACTTGATGTCATCGATTGCGCGTGCAATTGTACTGAATCTTTATACAATCGCGTTCGCAACCGCTTTGCGAACGCGGATCCGCTACTAGTGTGAATGAGCGGTAAGGGATTGTGTCTCTGAAGAGATTTTCAAGTTAGAACGGCAGGGTGTCATTGAACGTGTTGATGCTTCTGAATGGGTGTCACCGATCGTCGTCGTACAGAAACCAGACGGTAACATCCGAATGTGTGTTGATCTTAGAGAGCCGAACAAAGCTGTCGTCATAGATTCATTTCCATTTCCTCATATTGATGAACTTTTGAATTCCTTGCGGGGAGCAGCAGCCTTCTGAAAACTGGAACTGGCGTCTGCATATCATCAGGTTCGTCTCGACCCGGTAAGTCGTGATCTCACGTCTTTCATCACGCATGAGGGCTTATTTCGATTTAAGAGAGTTTGCTTCGGGTTGGCATCTGCACCCGCAGCATTTCAACAAATCATGTCTAAACTTCTCAAGGACTGTCCTGGTGTCCGGTTCTACTTAGACGATATCATCGTCTATGAATCCTCTTTGAAGGAACGCGATGAGAACCTCCGTCGTGTGTTGTGTCGTATTTCCCAAGCGGGAATGAAATTTAAACGTAAAGGTGTCTTTCCACTTCAAGAACTTTCATTTTCGGGACACCTTCTTTCCATGAAAGTGTTAGCACCCCTTCCATCTAAGGTAGATACAGTCCTAGATTTTCCAACTCCTTCAGACCCAGTAAAGTTTAAATGCGTTTACGGGTCTAGTTGAATATTATAGTAAGTTCATCCAACATTGCTCCACCATCGTTGAGCCAATGCGTAGACTTCTTCGTAAGGGTGTTCATTTCAACTGGTCTCCGGAAGTCGAGGCTAGTTTCCAGAACGCAAAGGCTTCCATCCAGAAAGCTCTTATTTTGTCCATGATTGACCCGACATTACCTATAGTCGTGGCAACAGATGCTTCACAGTATGGTCTTGGTGCTGTTTTACAACAACAGTATGATAATCAACTTCGTCCTGGGGCTTTCGCATCTCGCTCACTGACTGAAGCCGAGCGCAGATATTCAACTGGCGAAAAGGAAGCACTCGCATGTCTCTGGGCCTGTGAGAAGTGGCATGTTTACTTGTGGGGAAGATCGTTCGTCATTCGAACTGACCATAAAGCGTTGGTTACTCTACTCTCAAACAAGGGTTTCGGAATTCGTCCTTTACGAATCACCCGCTGGTTGGCAAGACTGTTGAATTATAATTTCAAGATGGAATTTCAGAAAGGAGCGACCAATGTCGTCGCTGACGCATTTTCAAGATTACCAGTGCCCGACACTGAAGAAGGCATGAAGTTCGACGAAGAAGTAGTTTCTACCATCATGGCTCCATTGTCTAAACAAGGTTTTCAAGAGGCTACGGCCAACGACACAGTCCTGCCATCAGTGATTCGTTACACCTCTTCATCCTGGCCGCAAGACGGTAACTCGATTGTAGGTCTACGACCTTACAATGAGGTACGAGATAAACTTTCTTTGAACGAAGGGATCCTATACAAAGGAGAAACGATGGTTGTTCCTGTGAAACTACGCGATTGTATAATTGAACTGGCGCATGAAGTCCACCAAGGAATATCAAGAACCACAAGTGTAATCCGCGAACTCTAGTGGTGGCCTCAGATGAGCCAACAGATCAAGGCGAAGATAGAAAATTGCACAGTGTGTCACTCAACGGACACAATGGTCAAGGCGGCACCAGCTCCTTTACAGCCCATCAAGTTTCCAAGCCAACCTTGGGAGAAGCTCGGAAACGATATTGTTGGCCCGATTGATTGTGCGCCACCACCTCAGCTATTCTTCATTGTTCTCATAGGTTACCACTCTAAGTGGCACGAAGTCCAAGCTACGTCTTTCGTAACGTCAGCCGCAGTCATAACGTTCCTGAAGAACGTTTTTTTCCCGGGAAGGACTTCCATGTGAGATTGTCTCTGACAATGGTGTCCAATGTGTATCTCGTGAGTTCCACGATTTCTTGCGGCATCATGGTATTAAACACAGGACAACAGCTCTATATCATCCTCAATGTAATGGGTAGGTCGAAAGATTTAATCGTGTCCTGAAGTCTCGACTACAACTCACTGTAGTACAAGGTCGTTCGCTTCCTGATGCTGTTCGTGATCATCTAGAAGCATGTCGTCGAACTGTGCATCCTGTAACTGGGTTTGCACCATAACTTCTTCTCCATGGGCGGATTCATCGCTCATGACTTGATCTACCGAGTATGCCTACGAAGGAAGTTCCGGATAACTTCTCTGACAAACGAAATCAGCTTCCCGAAAGTGTCCAAGCATATCAACAGAAAATAAAGTCCTACTCTGATTATCGACGTGCCGTACGACCGCCACAGTTTCGTCATGGGCAAACAGTTTGTATCTTCAAGCCCAATCATCATTATAAACTGCATAGTACATGCTCTGAACCTCATAGGATACATACACAACTGGGACCTGCCGCATATCAACTGGACGACGGTAGACGCTGGAATGCTATGAAGTTAACAAAGACATCTCGTCTGTCTCCTGTTCCTGTGGACTTTCCTGATTCGTCTTGAGATAGCAATGAAGATGAAGATACAAGGCATGTTCCCACTTATATGCATATACATACATATCCTTTAGTCCATGCATCTGCCCGTGCTCCTGAAGTTAGTGAACATCATATCCAAGCATCTGTCAGTGGTTCTTTGCCACCTGAAGGTTCCAGTGGGCAGCCACTACTCCGCTCTCCTGGGGAACCAGATTCTGCGCTTCCTGAACCGGGCTTCCCTGTGGAGCCTGATCCGTCATTTACAGCTGCTGGCCTGGCTTCCTTGAAAAACCTCGGGCATGCTGTGCAGCCTAAGCACTCTGCTGTGCCAGGGCCTAGTGGGCCTCCTCCTGCTCTGTCTCCTGGTCCTGCTGGTCCAGAACCTGGGTCTGCCGTGGATCCTGGCCTACCTGCTGTTGTCCAGGGTCATTCTATTGCTTCAAAGTCTGCTGGGGCACAGCCTCCCCAGCCGTCCGACGCAGTCTTCCATCCGCCGAGGGCGAGCACACCACTCGGATTTCGGCCCAGCTCAACATCAAGTACTGAACCAGAGTACTACACTCCGCCAACACTTTCACCGCCACCACCGGTACCAGCCCGACCGCCCCGCAAGAAGGGAGTCCCAGCAAAGTTCAAGGACTACGTCATGGCGGTGTAAGTTAACAGTGGGCAGGCCGAGTCCAGTGATGTGCTTTAAATAATATTTTGGTTATCATGCATAGTTTTGAACATAGTCTCATTGTCATAGGAAAACCTTGGCCAAGGTACAACAACAAATGTCCATGGCAAGCACAAAATACACTGCATGCTTATCACATTACTAACCTACTAACCACACTCACAAAAGTGTCCTGGACATTTGATTTGTTGTAACATGTATCATCAATTGAAATATCCTAAAATCGTCATTTACCTACAAGTACAAATTTATTTTTTTCATGGAAGGGGGAAGTCGGAGTTACTACAATTACGTGGAATATTTTGAGAAAGCTGTGCTCTTAAAGACAATCGTGGAAACAATTTATCTTTTCTGTGGCGTGTGACTTTCGTGTACTGCAAGTACTAAGACCTTCTGCCATTTTTAAGACTTTGTGCAGTATCAGGTATCACAATTTTTTTTTGCACAGTACTTCTGGACGTTTCCATGAAATGCGATAATGATACTTGTTCAATTTTTTTAGTGCATTCTTTTCTTTGAATATTTAACTGTCCTAACGTAATTCTCCCCTCCCAGGTTTTTTTTTTACTTTAAGGGAGGGAGAATGTTGTATTCTTGGAATTAAAAAAAGGGATTGCGCTACCGGTCTCACGCCGACCGGTACAGCGTATGACGTATTAAACACGAGCGAACGGCACGCGTCTAGGGCTGGTCGGAAAAAGAACAGATGCTCGCTGACCCGTGACTTGGCTGGACTGCTACTTCACGCCTCCGGGCGTCTGCTTCGGTCACCGGACGGGAACCACTTTTTCTTATCATGTAGTCTTGGTCTCCTTTTAAACTTAAAATATTACTTATTGCATGGCATATCTTATTTTCAAAACAATCTTTTACGGGACCATTGTTTCCTACCTTGGACTTGGGACCATTAGTTACGGGACCATTTGTTCCGGGACCATTTATTCCATAACCATTAGTCCCGGGACCATTAGTTGCTACAACCATTTTAGGGTATTTGTTGGTGGCGGCTTATGTATATGAAGTGTACAGAAAAGCAAAATAAAAAGAGGCGTAAAGAAATTCTCGGAAGGGTTCCGTCGAGAATGTTAAATAACACGTACTCATATGATGCACAGGAACCAAAACTTATACCCTTGTCAGACGGGCACGTTAAATGACATTTAAGCAGAATGACATTACAGCTCGGCCAATCTGCGTGTTTAATACGCCACGCTGCGCGTGCACCCGCAATGTGCAGAACCAGCATCACGAGCTGATTCGCCGAGCGGTAAATGACTCTAGAGAGTTTTAGTAGATCGTTCCGATGACTCCGATAACGATACCCGATACTCTGCCTCCGCCTTTGCGCTTACATATATAGTATCGTTATCGGGGGTATCGGAGGCATCGGAACGATCTACTAAAACTCTCTATTCAATCAAAATAACACTTACTTTCCCGTCTGACAAAGGTATAAGTCAGAAATGTTTATAGAAATTTATAACACACGTTGTGAAGGTACTAGCAACGACACAAATCACATGGAGGCCTTCGATACATGTTTCAGCGTCAAATGTTGAAGCCAAACCGAACCATTGCAGTTTATTGGGAGAAATGCGATTGCCGCCGGCATAAACGTTCTACAACCTGGCAATAAACCGCCCAAAGACTCGAAACTCTCAAATGTTGCCAAGGCGCTCTATCAGGACCCCCCAGAATCAATTACGAGTGTCAGAGGAAAGATCTATTCCAGCAGCTGCGTTTGACTAACTTTGACTATATTGTGGAAACTGCGTTGAGGCTGTAGGGGCAATATACAAAATAGCAACCTCCCTAGCGATTTAGGTACACTCTGGGCTGAAAACTGTCAACGGGTAGTTTCGGTTTCGGTTTCGCCGGGTAGTGCATCTGTCATCAGCTATCATCTCCTCACCGCCATTGCTGACGTCGTCGTGGATTGCTCCACACCTACGCGCGATTCAATATGTACCCTTTTATTTTCGTCGCTATCAGACAAAGCCAATAACGAAACAATTACGATTTTGCTGGCACGGGAAGCGGGCGAGAACGCCGCAACGGCGAAGTCAAGTGAATGCAGATGGACGTACGCCGAACACCATGCCAGCTCACTGCGTGTATTTGTTTGCAACCTCAAGAGCAGCCACTGAGACTAGTACTCCAGTTTTATAGCACCCTTGCTTGGCCAATCATTATTTCAATCTGGCTAACTTGTTACATGACGATGATATAGTACGAACAATAAAAATACTCCCCAGAAGAGAATAAAAAAATATTTAACATCGCGTATCCTATTGCTCATACTATTTGAATAATATATTTCTGTGAAGTGAAATAACTTCAGTACAAATATTGTAGTAAAACTGCCATTTTCCAGAAATAATCGCATGAACAAGTCGCAACAAATGAAGTCAAAGAGTAATGCACTGCAGGACTACAGGTTTGGTCAGTGACACCTCGGCAAAAGTACGAGTGCGACCCTAACGAGTGTGAGGTCAGAGGACTGAAAACAGTAGCCGATAAATTATCCGATAGTCGCGAACTTCATGAGGCACAAAGTGTTGGGGCTATAAGACGTAGAAATAAGAAACCTGCTCATTCAACGATATGTGCACACCAACACCGCGACTGTGTTTTGATCATTACCGTGGTCAGTTTCCTCACGGCGACGTAGCAAGAGGCGCATGTGTGCGCTTGAAAGCTTTCTCGTACAGCGAGGTTCGTTATGTACCACGTTAGCCTAATTTAAAACACTGATCGGCGAAGCAAGTGGGCTATAAAACTGGAGTACTAGTCTCAGTTGCAGTTTTCGAAATTGCAAACAAATGAACGCGGTGAGTTTGCACGACGTTTGGTGCACGTCGATCTGCGTTCACTTGACTTCGCCATTGCGGCGTTTCCGCTCGCTCCCCGTGCTCGCCAAATCGTAATTGTTTAGTTATTCGCTGTGTCTGTTGTGTAGCGACAAGAAAAAAAAGGTACTTACTACATCGCACGTAAGTGCGGAGCAATTCACGACGACGTGAGCAATGGCGGTGCGGAGACTATAGCAGACGACAGATGCACAACCCGGCGAAACCGAAACCGAAACTTCCCGTTGACAGTCGTCTGCTCCCAGAGTGCACCTGAACCGCTAGGGGCGTTGCTATTTTGTATGTTGCCCATTGCGGGTCACCGCTGCAAGAAAGTGATGAAACTCTTGGTTGCAGCGGTAACTACTACACTTTATCTCATAGTAACTTGGCAAACGGCGAAGGCTACGGTTCCAGTGACCCAATCAGAGCGTCGATGGGAGACACGTGACTTTAAAGGCACAGTCAGAAAGGAGAGAGATAAGCCACTTCTGCACAAGTTTTGAGTGAAGGGCTAATCTTCTAAGGGGACAAAAGCGACGTCTGCGACGCACAAAAGGGGGACCGCGTAAGAGAGGAGTTGCACTTTCCCTTCTTGCCCAACTGCGTGGGTTACACTCTCGCCTCTGCACATTTTTTAAGGACTGTCACGTGCTTTGACTCCATTGCTCTGATTGCCCCACCGGTTGTTGTGGTGTAGAGGTTTGAATAGGAGTAACAACAGCCAATATGTATGTCGAAGCACATCTCGAGGCATCGTCATGGCGTCTTCTGTACTCCGTTCAACGAGGTAGAGGGGCTTAAGGCCCATTCGCACATTCGCGTTTGAGTTCGTTGCGGCGTCCTTGCGGCCAAAAGCGGTCGCTTGCGGTGCGACGCGCGCCTTCCCGCAACGCTCCGTAGCGCGACGCAAGCGAGTAGAGACTCGCTCAACTTTCCGAAGCGTTGCAGTGCGTTCGACCAATCAGAAGCCGAGAGAGGAGAGAAGGGTGACGTGTTCGCTCGCGCCACTCGGCCGACTCGGCGAGACGTATCCGGTTCTCCGCTCGCAGAACTTGCTTTTTCGTTTTGGAGAGCGGTGGGCACTGGGAAGTGTATTTTCCAAGGCTGCGATGGTTCAAGCTTGACAAAACGTCGGGGAAGCCAGCGGGATTGTCCCAAGATCGAACAGTTCAACGCTGTCGCTGTGCGCCGCCACGTTGCCTTGGATTTTGCTGACTATTGGTGAGCCACTAGCGACGACAGCGCGTTCTTATTGGCCTTTGACTGCGATTGACTGCGTGTCAACACAACTGTGCGTACAAGTTTGGCGCAAGTGCTCTTCGCAACGCAACGCGTCCGCTTGCCGCTACGGAACGCACCGCGCTCACACGCGAATGTGCGTATGGGCCTTTAGAGTGATAAACAGGAAGTTCGGAAGTGGCACCCCCTGTAGCCGCCGTTTTGTACTCAAAAGTGACCACTCGTCACGTGACCTCATGAGAGCCGTGACGTCACCGGTAAGATGGCAGCGCCCAGAGCTGGCGGATGCGAGTTTGTTCGGTGCGCGGTAGCCGTGATGTGCCGCTGCTTTCCGCCGATTTCAAGCTTCTTTGTGCTCGCTGACGCAGGTATAATGTGAAAATATAAAGGGCTGAGACTTTATACCCTTTTTGCGCAAGATCGCTCAGGATAATCTGGATATTAACGCCCGTGAGACAGCATCAGCCGTATCGCCGTACCGGTGCTCGAATTCCCGGATGTGTTCGAGGATCGATGGAACTTTGAGTGCTTTTAGCATGAACTTTTCACATTCTCTTAGCTTTGTTTGAATGTTGGAATGTCTGAGAATCCACGGGAAATGTATGCGTCGGACGTAGGGCCTAGGGGAATTTCTTTCAGCCCTAGGTAACTGCATAATCACAGGAACTTTTAGCGAGGAAGCTCCTTCGGTCTTTATGTTTTGTACTTATCAACAATTTTACGATATAACTTCTAGCATAAAATATTCGCATTTTTCTAGTTTCGTTTGAACGTTGAAATGTCTGAGAATCGAAGAGAAAGGTATTCGCCGCGTTAGAACCTAGAAAGGTTGTTTCAGCCCTCCGTCACCGAATAACCATAACAACTTCTAGCGAGGAAGCTCCTGCGATCTTTAACCATTTGTGCTAATCGACGATTCTACATTTGATCGCAGTAATTTTTTGAAGCGAAAAGCTGGCATTTCTTTAATTGCCGTGCACGCGATCTCATTACTTATGTTCATAAAACAATTTATTTGTTCCCTTGGAACTCGGAACACAAGTCTTCACATTCTTGATTGATCAGTGCACAAAATGTTGCATCCGATGTTCCTTAGAAATTAGTATTAGTAGACTCTTTGCCTTGCCGATCGATATCAATAGTCCACAATAACCTCCATGTGTATGATCATACTCCTCTTAGATGGTTGCCTAATCCATCATTCTAACATCTAGAATCTTTCAGAAAAAAAAAATGCAGCTCCACTCTTTAGAGGCCCAGAGATAGAACCGCACATATCAGCCATTCGTTAAATGTAATGCGACTCGGAAATAGAAGACTAACTGCATATCTTTCTCTTTTGTAGGATTTATTGCAGCAGTACTTTTTTCATCAAGAGTGCGTTGTATTAGCCGGTCAATTATTTACTTGTTCTAATTATCTGGACAAGATGATTCATATTCGTGTTCATCCCTTGACCGAAGAGCAGTCTTGTTGAAAAATGTTGACTATCATTCCTTTCAGTCTCTTCAATAGACTTTTTTTTTCAAAAGTGTGGGCTGCCTATGCTTCGTTTCACCCTGACCTATAAAAGGGCAACCGCCACAGCCCCCTCGAGCCAATGAGAGAGACGGAGTGGAAGGTGTGTGACAAACCTGTGCAAACGAGCACTTTGATTATATGTTGTCATGTGCCTCTCTTCACCGTGCATATTGGTTCACCACGACCGTAGCCTTCGCCGTTCGTCAAATTGTGATGAAACGAAATTCGAATTTCAAGAGCTACTACTCTAATTACCCAAGGCCTTCATACTTTGGGCATTTGTTCAACAAAATGTTATGTCAACCATCACCGTGAACTCGGCTCAGCGCCTACTGGACTTGAATACTGCATTAGCTTATTGGGCGCAGAAAATACTACCTTTACATTTGATCTCATTGCTACTTTCTTGTCGCACAATTTAAAGAAAGTAGCAATGAGATCAAATGTAAAGGTAGTATTTGCTGTGCCCAATATGCTAATGGACCTGTGCAAACTATCAAAGCCTGGCGTGCGTGCCAAACACGGATGTGAAAAGAAACACAGAACGAAATTTGTCGAGTGCACAGATGGTGTGGTATATCGCATTCCGTTGTCCTGCGGCAAGCACTACGTCGGACAGACGGGGCGCTGCCTAAATGATCGGCTCCGCGAGCACAATAACAACGTGCAAAAAAAGAACGGTGGCTTTCTTGACTTGCATTGCAGGACATGCGGTTGTACCCCACTGCTGGACGGATGCGTAAAAATTGGAAAATGCAAGTCAGCGTTAACACGCGAAATCGTAGAAGCCGAGCACATTGATTATTTGGGAGACACGTGTGTTGCTATGCCGTCCATTGCATTATCGGAAAAGGAATTGTTTTTCCTCCGGACGAGATAGTGTTATTTTGCAATTATGCTCTGTGGTTATCGTTTTTTCTTTTGCTTTTGTCGTTTTGTGTGTTGTCATTGTGACGATGGTTGAGAATATAAACACCGGAACACGTTTTCAATAAAATTTAGTTGAAAGTTGCGCCTTGTTGTGTCCTGTTCTCTCCTTTTGTCCTCGTCCTTGCTGCGCACAAGATTGTATAAGGTCATGTTGTCACGTGACTTTCGACCCGATCGGGAGAGGAGGCGCTTCGTGGTGCGGGCAGTTCGGGGAAGCGGATCTCCCCCTCTTTTACAACGCCTACACGACACACACATATGTGGCGGTGCGCGGTGAAGGAGATGGACGCCATCGAGTTTTCTCGCGCACACAAAACAAGCTGCTGATCGCGCGCGCCATAGCAAGCCGTCCTTCTGGGACCGATCGAGGCCTTCGAAACCCGAATGTACTCCGTTTCACCTTACGATGGAGAGCAGCGGACGCTACGAGCCAGTCCAATGCCGTGTGAGTGTCACGTGAACTTCGGGAGAGACGCAGCAATGCGCGGTAAGCGTAGTCACGTGATTTGTACGCAGTGCTCGCTTCGCTGGGATGGCTCCTAAGGTCCACTGCGGTCCATCGCGATTGAGTGATGTTGAGCAGAAAAGTAACCTCACGGAAAATCTCTACAGACGCACACTTTAATAGAATGTAATAAAAATATTATATTTGTTTTAAAGTCACAAAAAAGCAAGAAGGGCGAGGGAAGAATTAATTTTTCTAGGCTAGGTGGCGCGAGCTACCGCCCGTTATATATATAGCCATTAGCATTCATCCATCCATTCGGTAGAGGGATACCCGAAACTGGGCGGAGCTCAACGGAGCGGCGCAACGACGCGTCGGAAACCATGTGTCGCGAACCGTCCTGTGCGGCGATTCGGAGCAGCCATCTTCCCGACAGTTCGCACGCCGGACCGGACAGTTTTGACGCGCATGTGTTTCGCGCTTAACGCACATTCGCGTTTGAGTGCGTTGCGGCGTCCTTGCGGCCAGGAGCGGTCGCTTGCGGTGCGACGCGCGCCTTCCCGCAACGCTCCGTAGCGCGACGCAAGCGAGTAGAGACTCGCTCAACTTTCCGAAGCGTTGCGGTGCGTTCGACCAATCAGAAGCCGAGAGAGGAGAGAAGGGTGACGTGTTCGCTCGCGCCACTCGGCCGACTCGGCGAGACGTATCCGGTTCTCCGCTCGCAGAACTTGCTTTTTCGTTTTGGGGAGCGGTGGGCACTAGGGAGTGTATTTTCCAAAGCTGCGACGGTTCAAGATTGATAAAACGTCGGGGAAGCCGGCGGGATTGTCCCAAGATCGAACAGTTCAACGCTGTCGCTGTGCGCCGCCATGTTGCCTTGGATTTCGCTTACAATTGGTGAGCCGCTAGCGACGATAGCGCGTTCTTATCGGCTCTTTACTGCGGTTGACTGCGTGTCAACACAACTGTGCGTACAAGTTTGGCGCAAGCGCTCTTCGCAACGCAACGCGTCCGCTTGCCGCTACGGAACGCACCACGCTCAAACGCGAATGTGCGTATGGGCCTTTAGAGTGATAAACCGGAAGTTCGGAAGTGGTACCCCCTGGTTTCCGCCATTTTGTACGCAAAAGTAACCACTCGTCACGTGACCTCACAAGAGCCGTGACGTCACCGGTAAGATGGCAGCGCCCAGAGCTGGCGGATGCGAGTTTTTTCGGTGCGTGGTAGCCGTGATGTGCCGCCGCTTACCGACGATTTCAGGCTCATGCTCGCTGACGCAGGTATAATGTGAAAATATGAAGGGCTGAGACTTTCTACCCTTTTTGCGCATGATCGCTCTAGATCATCTGGATATTAGAGCCCGTGAGACAGCATCAGCCGTATCGCCGTACCGGTGCTCGGATTCCCGGATGCGTTCGAGGATCGATGGAACTTTGAGTGCTTTTAGCATGAAATTTTCACATTCTCTTAGCTTTGTTTGAGCGTTGGAATGTCTGATAATCCACGCGAAACCTATGCGTCGGACGTAGGGCCTAGGGGAATTTCTTTCAGCCCTAGGTAACTGCATAATCACAGCAACTTTTAGCGAGGAAGCTCCTGCGGTCTTTATGTTTTGTACTTATAAACAATTTTATGATATAACTTCTAGCATAAAATATTCGCATTCTTCTAGCTCCGTTTGAACGTTGGAATGTCTGAGAATCGAAGAGAAAGGTATACGCCGCGTTAGAACCTAGAAAGGTTGTTTTAGCCCTCCGTCACCGAATAACCATAACAACTTCTAGCGAGGAAGCTCCTGCGATCTTTAACCTTTTGTGCTAATCGACGATTCTACATTCGATCGCAGTAATTTTTTAAGTGAAAAGCTGGCGTTTGTTTTTAATTGCCGTGCACGCGATCTCATTATTTATTTGTCCCCTTGGAACTCGGAACACAAGTCTTCACATTCTTGATTGATCAGTGCACGAAATGTTGCATCCGATGTCCCTTAGAAATTAGTATTTGTAGACTCTTTGCCTTGCTGATCGGTATCAATAGTCCACAGTAACCTCCATGTGTATGATCATACTCCTCTTAGATGGTTGCCTAATCCATCATTCTAACATCTAGAATATTTGAGAAAAAAATGCAGCTCCACTCTTTAGAGGCCCAGAGATAGAACCACACATATCAGCAATTCGTTAAATGTAATGCGACTCGGAAATAGAAGACTAACTGCACATTTTTCTCTTTTGTAGGATTTATGGCAGCAGTACTTTTTTTCATCAAGAGTGCGTTGTATTAGTTGGTCAATTATTTACTTGTTCTAATTACCTGGACAAGATGATTCATATTTGTGTTCATCCCTTGTCCGAAGAGCAGTCTTGTTGAAAAATGTTGACTATCATTCCTTTCAGTCTCTTCAATAGACTTTTTTCAAAAGTGTGGGCTGCCTATGCTTCGTTTCACCGTAACTTATAGTGCCCGTGTCCCACTAGAGCGACAGATAGAAACAAATGACAGCGACAAGCCTCAAACCAGAGTCTTTCGTGATTTGAGATGCTTTGTAGAATAAAGGAGGCTATGCTCAAACACGAGCATCATGCACGCGAGGGTATCTTTGGCAGACTTGCAATCGCTCGTGCTTACTTCATGAGCACCGAACGACTAAACGCCTGCCAAAGGTACCATCGCGAGCCTGCTGCATGGGTTTGAGGCATGTCGCTGTCTTTTGTTTCTGTCTGTCGCTCTAGTGGGACACGGGCATAAAAGGGCAACCACCACAGCCCCCTCGAGCCAATAAGAAAGACGGAGTAAAAGGTGTGTGACAAATCTGTGCAGACGAGCACTCTGGTTATATGTTGTCATGTGCCTCTCTTCAACGTGCATATTGGCTCACCGCGACTGTAGCCTTCGCCGTTCGCCAAATTGTGATGAAACAAAATTCGAATTACAGTAGCTACTACTCTAATTACCCAAGGCCTTCATTCTTTGGGCATTTGCTCGACAAGAATGTTATGTCAACCATCACCGTGAACTCGGCTCAGCGCCTATTGGACTTTAATACTGCATTAGTGTTCGACGTGAACTGGAACCAATTCGTGTGCTTAACGCCGAAAGAAAAAAAAGGTGACAGTTGTGTTGCTCGATGGGGTTTTGCAAAGGGCATATTGTGCAATACGTATAGGAAGTGACCTGCTCTATAACAATGCATCAAGACATACTATTAAGCTAGATGCTCAGAGGTGTGTTTGTTTTTGCAGTTAACAACTTACTGCAATAATTATTTCTTACAAGTGTAGTACATACTTTCGATAGCTGGGCCTGATTTGTGCTCATTAATGTCAGTGTGCTTTGATGTTATTATCATGTGTGTAGTTCTAAGTATCATTTCTGCAATGCCTACAAAGGCCCTTGGAGGGAAAAAATTAATACATAACATTTTCACATCACTGGAGTTGGTTTTCGGATGCACCATATGCTCAGGGGAGGTGGAACAAGTGCAGCCCCATGCCAACAAGTCTGCCAGTCTGGTAAGCCCCATAATTATTATTGAAGGGTCAGAGATGCGAGTGTCCTAAAAGGTGTAGCGCATGCAGTGAACACAATTCTTGGTGTACAGACTCTGAAGGCATAAAGATATGCGGAAATATGTTTATTTGGTTAGTGTATCAAATATGTTTATTTCCACTTGATTACATAATTATTGATTCTTAGCAAATGGTTCCATAACGAGTTCTTTCTGCGACAGTCTTGTGTCAGGCGCTGAGTCGTAGTATCTGTGCTCCTTGTTGTCGGATGACGCTCCTGGCACGTCGGTGTTCAGTTTAGTCGAGTGGCAACTGTAATCATACGTCGTGTGCCGCCACTGACATCTGATGCACTGAAGCTGCAGGGCTGGCTTCTAATCCGCAAATTTTCCTGGCAGTTTTCTGC
Source organism: Ixodes persulcatus (assembly GCA_013358835.2). NCBI lineage: Eukaryota > Metazoa > Arthropoda > Arachnida > Ixodida > Ixodidae > Ixodes > Ixodes persulcatus. The sequence goes on along the minus strand of JABSTQ010009832.1, from coordinate 204,202 downwards.
GTCAATGCAGCAAGCTCGGGCATCTATTGCTTACGTGCCAGAGCTTTTTGCTGTACCCTTGACTTGATGGCTGGCAACAATGTTTGTTCGCTGTCCAAGCCATTTCACTTACATTCCGCAATGGCGATTTCTTCTGCATCCCGCGACAACTGCAACTTCTGTAAGTCTCGTGTGGCAAAGTGAAGTCGGGTGATGCTTGGTGTCCACTTTTGAGAACAACCAACCATTCTATTTCTTCAAGCCACTCAGCGGCATTCTCCCTCAAAGTTGTAAATTGTGTGCTTCGTGGAGTGGACACAGATAAATGGCGTCAGCAAAATATTAGGTATTGTCTTGGACGACAACCGACACCAAATCAACTGTCATTGCATTGCCGCTCGCCTGCTTTGTCGTGCTTACCTCTCGTCGAGGTGATGGGGATCAGCAACTTCGGGGTAATGTCGGCACCAAGGACAAAGGCCGCCAAAGATAGTCCTCAATGTCCAGCGGTCGCTCCTCAAAACGTGGTCGAGGGTTCTTCGGCACGAACCCTCGCAGGCAAATTTATTGGTACGGGCAGCTCTGGTAGACATGGTCGGCTTCATGCAGTGGTAGCAAAGTGGTTTTTGGTCGGCCATTCGCAACACCTCCTTATTCCTCGGTGTACTTTGTTCAGCCCAGACCTACACCCGATTTCAGGAATGCATCGGCGTTGGGGTGTCTCTCTGAATTGGCATTGAATACTAAGGGGCAGCCGGTGGCGGCCGTCGTGCCATTGTGGCGTAAGTCACCCTCGGTTCGTCAGATGCCGCTTCGCTCGCAGAAGTCTCCCGTTGAAATGCCTGTCAAGCTTGTTCCGAAACAGTCTCTGCAATCAAAATAAAAACCGGGCAACTGATGGCAGGAAGTAGCTTCCTCGTCTCTTCCCGGACAACGTCGTGGATGATGTCGCGGATGCCTGGGAGGCTGGCGTCGAAGTTGCAGCTGGGCGACTCGATTGTCGAGTCGCCGGGGAGTTGCTGATTGTGACAGGCTCGGGCATGTAGCGCACGTTCAATGTTGGAAGCCTCGGTGATATGAACCCTTCGACCGTTGTTGGGGGGGTTGCGCGCAAGGCTGCCAAAGGTGGTGTCCCTCGCATGAGAGACATGGGATTCTTAGCTTCTTGTCTTCTGTAGCATTAGGGTCGGCGTGGGCGCTCGATCAGGCGCAAAACATCCTCCACGAAGGTGTTGACGCTCTCGTTGGGGCCATGTCCTGGTCAGAATCATCAGACTGATGAACGTGCGCTTCAGCTCGATCTTGCAAACTTCCCACGACGCTAAGGAAGATTCATGTTTCTGAGACCTGTGCCTGGCAGTTTCTTCCCCGAGAAGTACAGGATCTGCAGGAACTGGTTGTCTGTCCACCCATTGTGGCGGGTGACACGGTCTTATTGTTCAATCCAGTCCTCGACGCCTTGATACACATTGGGTGAAAGGGCGTCGGAGTGTGAGGTGCGACGGACATGCAAACAATGGTGGGAGCGGACGCGGTTTGCTGCTACAGGTCTGTCATTGTGGGCTTAGTCAGCTTCGGTTTTTCTGGCAGGAGACTAAATTCCGGTGGTTCTCCCTGGTAACAGCGACTGACTCGGATTTCAGGTTCTTCGTGGTGTATTTGCGAGGTTTGTTCTGGTGGTACTCGCTCGTCTTGCGGTTTTTCTGCCGGGCTCGGGATAGGAATTGGTTCGCGGCTCTCTAGGGGTTTAAGACGCGAGATAGTCCGCCACTCGTGTCCCGTTATCGGGCAACTCAGCTGAGGAGCCGCCAGGGTGCACACAGAGTGAAGGGCTATGGGTAAGGTACTCAGCACCTCCACCACAACATACGATGACAGCCGAGCATAGCCTGGAACTTTCCACAATTGTAAATATTGATAAAAGATAGGACTGGAACAAGCGTCTGTGAGCCGTGACAATATAACAAAACTGACAGAAGAGAGTCTATTCTGATCACTAAAAAAGCTGCATTGCTTTAGCGGCATTCTGTCCGAATAAATCCTCTCCTTCTGGGTTTGGCGACTGCCGTGGATGAACTGAACTGAAATTGATGTGGGACCACATTTCTGGTAATGAGCCACTGCATACTGTCACCGCAAAGCGGCGGGAACGGGTGAGCTGGGTAGATAACACGCTCGATGAAATGTCCGTACAGCTTGCAATTCGCGTAACGAGTGTTGATAAACGTTTGTGTCGACGAAACGTGCGACAAGCCAGCGGAGTCAATACCAACAGCAACACCTGTGCTCCGTGAAAGTGCACGTCTACGCCAGAAAAATTTAGGAAGCAGCACAGCATTACCTAAAGCACGACACAGGAACTACCAGCTTATCGGCAGCTCTTCGGTGCGCCGCACAACCGAAGTGAGCCTTCGGTTACTTGAACGAAGCGGCACCACGATTGCACACAGCCAAGCACGACTCACGCAATTTCCGTAGCTAAACGGTGTATCCAGGTGCATTGCACACGCTTCACTGCAGACCTCGAAGATTCCAGTGGTCAACGAGAGCACAGAAACGTCGCCTTAAAATTTATCTTAGCGATATCCGAACCAATCCGAGGTCCGAGCAACGCAGGGCCGATTGTCTCTTGCGTGGTCATATCCCCGTCGATCACCAGCAAAATTCACAACGTTCCTCCGTATTTTCACGTTATGCCTACGTGAGACGCCACGCTAAACTCTGAAGTCGCTTTCGACTGGCCTCATATGACGGCTTCCGCGTCTGAAATGAACTCGCCGAGACGAACGACAACGAACAAAGCATCCGACAAGCTCCGGCCAATGCTCCGGCCCAGCTGGGGCCAGCCGCTGCCTGGGCGCTGCCATCTTCCCTGTGACGTCAAGTATTTGGTTTGGTCACGTGACGAGTGGTCACATTTGCGTACAATGGCAGCGGCCTTATGGGGGTCACTTTCGAGTGCAGACCGGAACCCCGGTATATCGCTCTAAGCCCCTCTACCTCGTTGACTCCGTTTAACATCTGATCGCAGTCAACGTAGTGCGATGGAGTTAACCATGCAGAGCCAAAATTGCACAGTCACGGAGCTCCTTTCTTTGCGAGTTTGCAATCATCGGCTTTACCCACCACGCACAAAAAAAAAAAAGGATCACAGCATATTCACTGTGCATGATTGATCTGTAGCCCGTGTAGCAAACGCACAAAGCCGATGAGCGCCGTGACGATGTGCTTTCAGCGCTGCCTGATTGTATTGTTCGTATTGTGGTCGGACTTAAAGTGAAACGAAGTACAGACTAGTACTCTGTTGCTATACGCCGTCGTTTCGCTTTTCTGAAACCATGCACCATTACGCCTGTCAACGCAGCGAAAAAAAAAAATATTTATTTATTAAAATCATGTGAATAAAGTTTTTTTATTTTTTTTTATCTGTACTTTGTTTTATCCTATGAATAACTAAAGCCCAATGCCGTAGGCCGCCCAGCCCAATCACGAGCCTGAAAGAAACCACGTATTATATTTGCTCCGTCGTACGTATCAGTGCGCCAAGAAGCGCCACGCGGAGGCGAGTTTTCCGTCAGCTTATCGAGACCCAGCGGTGGCTCCGTCTGTTTGCAACTACTGAAGACAACTGAAGGGAGTAAACACCGTCAAGAAGCGACGTGGCGAAGAGAACCCGGGATCAGAACCAGTGGCCATTAAAAAAGGACGATGAGTCGGAAGCGAGATACGGGCGAGAGGACGTACACAAAGTTTGGATTGGATTGGATTGGATTGTTAGGGCTTAAAGGGGCCCTGCAATCATATTTAAGCGTCTACCTTTTTGGGGGTTTCCACGTCTCTTGGGGTTCGGGCAAGCCAGCGAGCACGGGGAGAGTAACTAAATATCAGTGCGTCATATTTTAACCGGACAACGCGAAAACCTCCTCCACCTACGGGGGCGACTCGCGGTGCCGAAAGCGCGCAATATGTGACGACATCGTGGCGTTTTAGATCCTGGCCTTCCTACTGGTCAGAGCCGCTAAAAGCTTATTTTTTGTCGAAATACAAAACATAAGCGGCGCGAGCCGTTTCAAATATGTATAAAAGTACTCTTTGTTCAGTATTTTAGATCAGAAGAGAAACAGATGCAGTTTATAAAGTACGGAAACAAGAAATGACCCGTCGACATAACCGCCTCCAAGCGGTGGAAAAGGCGGCGCATACAAGAAAGGTGTAGTGGGATCAGGCACCCTCCTTGTCAGGCACCGACGAGCCAGCGAGCATTGAAAGGTCCCGGACGTACGCGGCGGCGCGGCAGTCGGTCGAGGATCCGACCAGTTCCGAGCGTTCCGAAGGCCTTCGGCGAGCAGCTTTGGCTTGCGGTTTGACTTTTTGGCGGTATGGCAGCGCGAAGTGGCTCCCGTTTTGAACTGATCTTTACCCCGTGTTTGCTGTCGTTTGTGGCCAATGAAGTGTCATGCCGAATTATTGTATAATCGAGCAGCAAATGCAATGCGAGCCACCCTGGCTGCGCCCGCTTCATACAGCCTATCCAGAACATGATTTAGTGTCGCCCTCTCGAGCCGTCGACACGGAGTGCGGCAGCCGTGAGCGCTCGCTGAGCTCATTACCCCTTTAGTTCACGGCCACTCAAGCAACCAAGGACGTCATGAAGGGGGTTATTTTTTGCTTGTTTCTGTAATTTTAATTTGCCCATAGACCGACACGCTGTTTACAAACAAGCCCGCGTTTGCCCACACCAGGTGTGGCACTGCGCGTGCGCAGAAACCATATTCGCGTGAAGTGAAGCGTCCGCGCATGCGCAGTGCCGTCGACAGCGCCACCGCAGCTGCGTGACGTCAGGCCCGCCTGTTGATCTATAACTTTTAAAATAAATTGAAATTCGAGAAAAGAAAAGTTTCATTAAGTTACTGCGTTCAGTGCGCTCAGGTTCAGTGCAAATTAAAAACCAGTAAAAAAGCCCTTGCAGGGCCCCTTTAAGCGATACCACTTTACGTGAGTGTTGCCGGCGCGCCCTCCGACTTGTCGAAACAGTTGACATGTTTACAAAATATGGCATGCATGTTTATGAAACTAGATACCATGTACATCTACTTCTCCGAAGTAAAATAGCGCGCTATCAAAAGAGAAAACCATATGCGTAAGATTAGCGCTCTTCGTACTCTGCGTATCGAACTTTCTCTCGCGCACTCTTTTGCTATACGAATGCAAGCTTTTCTGAGGTAGTGCTCCGCCCGCCAGCCTTCTGGCCCTAGTTCATCGTAGGGTGAGACGGAGTATATGAACATCTATTAAAAGGCAGCATCCATGCTTGCACCTTGTCAATAAGGACTACTACGTAACAATGACGATTCGTCGGAATTACAGCCAGACACCCGCTCGCACGCGCGCGCGCGCACACGCGCACGCGCACACACACACACAAACACACACATACACACGCAGGCACGCACGCACACACACGCACACACACGCACACACACACAAAAGAGAGAACACTGAAATCTAACCATCATAGTTTCAGGGTCCTTGCGTAAGCTCCTGCTGTTTAAGCACAACCTCAAATCATTAAAAAGAAGCGCATCCAAGGTCTAGCACCTGGAGAAAAATTCAGACTGGATCATCGCTAGTGATATTCACGATGATGAAACAAGAAGCGGGGTGTACAATTATGGCGCGCGCGCATTTATTTCGCACAAGACCCGGGGAACCTTCCACGCGTCAATGCCGCAAAGACAAAACCAAAGTCGAACTTGAACGTTCGTAATTGGAAGCGCCAGGTGGCCGAAATAAAGAACAAAAATAAACAACAAAGAAGCGCCACAGAAGGTATATGCAAGGGAAAGTGTACAAGCGGAACAAGACAAAACTTTCGACACAAAGGACAAACAGAAACGTTACGCCCCCTCGAGAAACGGAAGGAATTAATTGAGGAAACCGGGCGTAGCGATATATACGCCGCATCGCACGAAAAGTTTTACGCGAACAGAAGGCGTTTAATTAATTTTTTGTCTCTCCAATTTTTTTTTATCTTGTCCAGACGTTGCTTTCTCTTTTGTTTCCGTGCTTCGAATGGTTTTCAACATTCCTTTTGTCTTCCGGCACAAATTGGCTTTTCTGTTTGAATGAGGCCCGCCCTTCTTTTTTTAGCTTTACACTCGCACACCGAACGAAACGGAGCGTTGAATTCAAAATACGTCCGGCAAGATTTTATTTCTTGCTAGCTTCAGAATTGTATCTTTAGTGTAAAGCTGTATTTGGCGGCTATTATTTAAGCGCGTTGCGAGAGGTGAGGGTCGTTCGAAGGTCGGGAGGCAGCACCGATTGGAAAAGCTGATTCTTTCAAATAACCTGAAATAATTTTACTTTGTTTTAATGTCAAGAAGTCGAGAGTGACGTAAGAACAGCGAAATAACAATCAAACAAATAAACAAATTTTACGTCTGTGTGCGGCACAACTCGGCGTCGGAGCGGAGGCCGTACACTTCTTTACCCTGTTTCCCCTTACGATGGAACGCAGCGAAGGCTACGCGCCATGGGAGTCAATCCAATGCGGTGGGTGTGTCACGTGACCCTTGGGAGGGGCTCAGCGATGCGGGGTTTGTATAGTCACGTGAAACGTTCACAGCTTTGGATTGGCTACAATGTGCACGTAGAGCCCCTGCTGTCCGTCCTAAGCTGAAACGCAGTAAATCTCATTATAAAAAGAGGCTAATAAGCTATTCATTTGTATTATTTGGCACTAAACAATACATAAAAAAGCAAACCATAAACAAATACTGCAGTTAGTCTATGCTTGTCTGTTTGTTCCGCGGTGGTAAAAGCTGGAGCAGCCACTTGGGAGGTGAAGCGACCAGATCCGCAATCAGCAATACGCAAAGTAGCAGAGCCCCTAGCGGTTCAGGTGCATTCTGGGAGTAGAATGGGTAGTATCGATTTCGGTTTCGCCGGGTTGTGCCTCTGTCGTCTGCTATCGACTCTGCACCGTCATTGCTCACGTCGTCGGGGATTGCTCCACACTTACGCGCGATGCAGTATGAACCATTTTCTTCTCGTCGCTACAAATCAGATACAACGAATAACGAAACAATTACAAATTAACTGGCAAGGAAAGCGAGCGAAAACGACGCAACGGCGAAGTCAAATCAACGCTGATTGACGTACTCCAAACGCCCTGCCAGCTCACTGCGTGCATTTGCTTTTATAACCTCGAGAACAGCCACTGAGACTTGTACTCAAGTTTTATAACACCCTCGCTTCGCCGATCGCCATTTTCAATTAGGATAACGCGGTACATGGCGAACCTCTCTGTCTAGAATGCGTTCAAGCGCAAACAGGCACCTGTTGCACCACTGCTGTGAGGAAATTGGCGACGGTAACAAGGATGCCATAAAAAAAACTTTCAGGCCTTCCGCTCTGGTGAAGAAGGAAGACCAGCGAAGCTGTACTATGGTGGCAATAAGGTAATGGCCGGCCGCAGGTCGGCAAGCCAAAGTGGAAAGGCTCGAAAGGTTGCCGCCGTCGCTCATAGACGGCGGTAGCTGTCCTGAGTTCTGTGTCATCCGGTCATTTGAGGACGGACACGATCCTGTGGAAACTAGCCCTTAACAGCTATGCTGTAGAACAGGATTACTAGTCCCAGTAGCTGCTCTCGAGGTTGCAAACAAACACACGCAGTGAGCTGGCACGGCGTTCGGCGTACGTCGATCTGCATTCACATTACTTCGCGGTTGCGGCTTCCGGCCAAATCGTAATTGTTTCGTTATTTTCTGTGACTGATATGTAGCGACGAGAAAAAAAGGGTACTTACTGTCTTGAGGTAACAGCGCAAGCTCAATCACACAACACGACACACAGAAGGACAAACAAACACACGAACTTTTATCCTGATAATTGCGGTGAGGAGTGAGAAGCATATTTATAAGTGTTTCCTGTATTCGTGCTCTTGTGGCTGGTCGTGCAGATTTCGAAGGTCAACCCAATGAAGAGAACAAAGAAGTATCAGAATACAAAGAGTTGTAATTCAGCGCGTGTGTTTGTCCGTCTGTGTGTCGTGTTGTGTGATTGAGCTTGCCAACTCGCCCAAGTTTCCATTTTATCAAGGTACTTACTGCATCGCGCATAAGTGTGTAGCAATCCACGACGACTTGAGCAATGGCAGTGCGGAGACGATAGCAGACGACAGATGCACAGCCCGGCGAAACCGGAACCGAAACTACCCCTTGACAGTCTCCTGCTCCCAGAATGCACCTGAACCGGTAGGGGCGCTGCTATTTTGCATGCTTAGATGAAACAGCGCGGATATACAGTCACACTCACAGGTACACAAGAAGAAAATAGACTCGCAGCGCTGACTAACAACTCAGTGAAATATTTCTTTGGTGTGCCTGTGAGTGTGACTGTATATCCGCGCTGTTTCATCCAAGCATAATTTATCAACTAGCCCAAGCATCCACTTTATTTTGGATATTGCCCATTGGCGTCCCAAGCCCGTCGCCGGGACGCCAATCGCCTGAAACTCTAAACGCTGCCTGAGAAAATTTTTTTTTGTAACAAAGTAGAGGGTTGGGCTCGTTGGTGGAAGTTCTAAACATGGTGTAGGTGTAGCAACGCGTAACAACGAGGACTAAGAAAAGAAACACACAACACTCGTTACGCGCTGTTACACCCACACTCTGTTTTGTTTGCGTTTTAATCTGCGGGCAAGGCCCATGTTTTTTTTCTTGTTTTTATTTGAATAATTTTGTCACTGTCCTTCGCTGTCTTTTTCGTGTTCAATTCCGCCATTCGTGGCGGGTAGTTTGCGAGTACGGTGCGTTCTCTACTCTACTCACCGTTAACGCGAGCTTTCTGCCCTTGCTAACACAAGTGTGAACGCGCTGGGACGCGCAACCAAAGCACTGCGGAAGGCAGCGAGCTCGCGCTGAAGGTGGAGATTCTAGTCTCAGCTTAAGGGGGAACGGAGTATGGTGTCACCGTGGGGGCTGTCGGATTTACTTCACGTGTGAGTACCGTACTGGCGTACTTTGGTACTCTTTTGGGCGCTTGTATGACAAGAAATGTACATACAATGGTGTTTACAATAACAAGTCATGATCGGAACGCGAAATTAATATAAAACAGCATACTCCTTTTTTTTTCTTTGCTACGCTGGACGCGAAACGGGCAACGAGCAACTATGGGCAAACGAAAAACAAAAAAATAAAGAACGCAGCGCGGAGCACGCTGGAGACGTCGATGTCGTGTTTACATTGGGAACACGGTACTCGAAGGATTCTGCAAGGTGGTAGTCATGCCAAATTTGTGCGCCGCAGATGGCTGTTCAAACGGTCGACTGAGGACCAGTAATCGTTCTTGTTCCTTGACGACCAAATGAGTGGACGTCCGACTTTAGTGAAAACCAAAAATGGTGCTGTTTATTTTCTCCTTCTTGGGGAGCGTCCCCCGCGAAGGAACCGGTTCCAGGGTCGCTGCCGCTTTCCCCTCGGCATTTCCACCGCGTCCCTGTCGGACAGGGACAGGGCCTGTCCTTCAGCAATGCGCCGCTCTCGTCTCGCCCGTGCGAATGTTGCTCACAGCTTTGCTGCTCGGAGCCAGCGGGCCGCTCGTTGCCGGCAACGGAGTATGTGTCACCGTGGGGGCTGTCGGATTTACTTCACGTGTGAGTACCGTACTGGCGTACTTTGGTACTCTTTTGGGCGCTTGTATGACAAGAAATGTACATACAATGGTGTTTACAATAACAAGTCATGATCGGAACGCGAAATTAATCGTTTATTTCTTTGGCTCTCATCGTTTCTGTGGCACGGCGTTTGTTGACCACTTTTTTGTAGTTTTTGTTAATGCAGATGACGCCGAGGCGAACGCACTTTTCTTTTTTTGTCCCACTGGGAGCTGTGAACTGCTCTTTTTGTTGTTGTTGTTTTTGCGCAGGAAATTTACGGGCGGCCGCGGTCAAAGAGTTATGAACTGGTCTAAACTGGATGGCGCTTGTTGAAAGCGGTAACCGAGCCGATTTTTCTTATGCAACACTGAACCGGAGCCGAACCGGAACAAAATTCAAATCTACTGAAGCCGAATTTGAACCGAAGCGAAAGAATGACCGGTTCGATACCCTGCTTTTGGATCTGTTTGATTGTCTCCAACGGGTTGTAGCGTCGATTGCGTCGTCTCTTAAAGTGAAACGGAGTATACATAGTTTTCTCGTTATTGCCGGGGCTTATTGGATATGTCGCCACTACTGATAAAATTTCGGTTTTAGGCCGCTGCCGGCAACGCTGGCCAATGCTGCATAGTTTTCTGTGCGCATTTTTTTTTCTCTTGTTTTCAGTATTATGTGCATTTGCGGTCAAAGTAGTGCTGTATAATGCCGATGTGCCCGATGTTCGGTTGACGCAGCAGATGCAAGTTCTCCGCAAAGGAGAATAACACAATGCCAAATAGAAGGCTGCATTGTTTGCCGGAAGTGACCGCCAGTTTGAGCGCACGTAACAGCTGTCCGAGAAACAGCGGAGCTTCTGTGGTCATTGCTTCATTACCGGTAAGGAATACATGGGTCATCCGTAATACATAGATGGCTGAAACTCTACGTTCGTACTCTGTGCGCTTTGCTACAGCGGCTAAGGCCGCTTAACAGTGCCTGGTAGTGTCAGGCTGCGTGCTGCTCTCTTTACTTTTACCATTGTCGCCGAGCTTCCTTAGATATGTGGTGTTCGTAGCCCACTTCTGTCGACAGCGTTTCGTCGGCGGCGCGTGTTTACACAGCTCAAACGCTGCGACTTCTCATGCCTCATGTACAGGCACGTCTTTTAAAGAGGCGAACCTTCGACTCTCACGGACGATACGAACCCCGACTGGGTGCACGCCCAGCGCCTGGGCTACGAACGCGTTGAACAACCTTTCCCCTTTACGAACCTTTCCGGTCTGCATAGTGCATTTTATGAATCTTTTGAGTCAAAATATTCGGTTCAGTGATCCTGAGTTTCGGATGGAAAATTTTGGATTGTAGTCATGCATGTGGATGCCGTAACATACGCACGATACAGACGTCGTAGTGATGTCGTATTCGAGCAGCACACGAGCGTCGGCGTCGTCCGCGTCTGTTTCTAAGTACCTGGTAATGGCGGCCGGCGGACTGGGATAAGGGAAGTGACGTCACGTCAAAACTGTGTAAATATTGGGTAAAGCAACTTTAAGTTCACGTCCGAATTTTGCGCGGCTTGCTGTTTTTTTGTTGTTTTTTTTGCACATGTTACCTTACCTTTAGACGCACTTTCGTGGCAGACAATTTTTCGCAGCAGAAATACCCGTAATAGAGCCATGACTCATTGGCACTCTTGTACACGTTAATCGTAAAAAGTAATAAATGACAACTACAATAATTCTTGCTAAAACATATTCAATTGGATTACTTGATTACTCGAGAAGAGAAGTAATTGGCCATAATTACTTGAGAAAGTAAGCGATACGTTTTCCGATCACTTCAGATTTTTAAAACGAGAAGTTTTCTGCCGGTACGAAAACGGGTCTTTTGCATTGTCCATAATTTAATTAGGATCACCGAAATATAAACTACCCATCTCCTTCAGCCGCCAATATCGGTAAGCCCATCTCCTTGTGGGAGACTTGGTTTGAGGATTCCTTGGTAGAAAACAAGTAGAAAAAAACGGTGCCAATAAACTTGGAGGAAAAAAATAGTAATGGTTACAGGTAACTTTATTAATTCAAAAAGTAATTGATTACAAGTAATTTGGTTACTTGTAATGAGTATTGCTCAAGTCTGCTCCTTGGTTGCATGCCGGATGAGCGGTCAATGGTGACGTGATCCAGCAGAGGTCCTTAGCACAGGGCATCGAGGCGCGTGGGCACGGACACTCCCGCTCGCTTATCTCGTGAAGGCGTTGTCCAAACTGCAAGTCGCCGCTGTTTCCGCTGTGGGCTGCTCGAAAAGGACTCTCAATCACAATTAGTCAAATGGCAGAAAGTAACGCGCGGACCTCGCATTGTCATAACATCTTCGATTGCACGACAATACGCCATTTCGAAAAGCGCACGCCATCTGGTACTCGGTGCGACAATTATTTTAGCCCGCCATTGTTTGGGCACGTTTTCTAAGCCTGTATTGGGCGAGAGAGGCGAGTCAGCGTTAGGCGTGAACTCGGCTCAGCAAACACTCCCTAGATAAGAAAAAAGTCTAGGTGTTTCCCTTCGTCACTAACGAAGGCCAGACACGTCGTCAGCGTTCGGTTGGAAGTCGTGTCAGTGAAAACACGACCCCTAGCCGAACGCCGTAGTCGTGTTCAATTTCTGGCCAAGTGTGGCCTTCGTTAGTGACGAAGGAAAACACCTAGGCTTTCTTCTCTAGGATGCTCAGCGCGTATGGAAAACGGATGCTGTGTCAGTGTTGGTGAGTGCTCGAATCCAACACACACTTCGTGACAAAAAAATGGCGACCGCCAAAGTTGCTCGGTGGACTTTTGAAAAGGGTATATTACGGAAACATTCGTAAGCATTGTTCTTTGCCTCACAAGCGTGGAAGTCAGCACCCGTTTGTTTCTGTGCAGGATGGGCGACGACAGCGATATTGGCATCGAAGTTGTTTTAGCGGGGTAGGCCATTTATTCTTTTGCATACATCAGCTTTGCTATGGCGCGCGCTGTGTATGCCTACAAATAAAAGAAGATGCATTGATGGATCCTTAGGGAATGCGTTAGCATGACTCTTGGGAAACCCCACACATGTCCCCCTTTGGGAAACGCTAACGCTGACCCCCTGACTTTTCTGTTTTGACTTTCTCTTTTAGGTTTCTCTTTCGCTTCATCTATTGTTTTGCTGCCTCGTTTTGGCTTCGTTACGGGGTCAATGTTAGCGTTTCCCAAAGGGAGACGTGTATGGGGTTTTCTAAAGGTCATGCTAATGCATCCCCTAAGGATCCAACAATTAATCTTTTAATTTTCTCCGGCGTAGCGGGCTCGCGAAGCCCGGTTCACCCCAGCCTATGTCGCATGCAGACCGGCGTCGGCTTGCTGCTTCTTGCACCGTATTTCGGTCAGCCGAGGTAGGCGCTGCTTCCTCTCCTCTGTCTCGTATGTCCGCCTTGCACGCTTAGCAGTGGCCTTCGCTGCCTGAGGCTGCTTTTGCTGTTCCCCGGTTTCCCGCGCGCCCATTGGCTTCCGCCCCGTGACGTCACCTCCCTCTCGCCTTTGTCCTTCACTACTCTCCTCCTCTATAAGCGACGCGGTTCCCTCTCCACTGTTTTGTCCGCAGATGGAAGGCGCCAGCTTTTCCCTGTCAGACATTAATAATGCACCGCGGTGACGAACGTTCTCTTTTTTGTTTTCTTTTTTTTAATTGCTGCTTGGTACATTATTTTTGCAAGAGAGGAATAAAGAGCTAAATTTTTACGCGAAAATTACCGGCATTACCTTAAAACTAAATAAAAAACGATTAAGCCCAAAAAGTTGAGAAATACGACAAAAAAGAGTAAAATAAGACCTTAGGCATAACTATGTTTTTGACGTTCCTCCATCTTAGATTCCGTGTACATAAAACCGCTTTCTTAGCCGTTTAACTTATTTACAATAAATATCTAAACCTTTTTTGTATACATGAAAATAATATTTTGCTTTTGAACTCGATTAAACTAATAACCATGCCTGAATTGCAGACACACTGTGCTGAACCTTCTTGAATCTTAATTAAAATTACAACGCGGGAGAAGAAGAACAAGCGGGACAAAGGACAAACACAAATCTCCAAACAAAGCTAAGTGACTGGTCCACGACTGAAAAAATCCTCCTGGTCCGGGTATCAAACCCGGGACCTCTCCATTTTCTTCTTGTCCAGCTCGCTTGCACCTTTGTATTTAATTGCATTATGATTACAACACCCTCGGTCTCTTGATCATACTACAGTGACCTAGAGAGTTGTAGTGGGCTCACGGTACCACTCGGCCTGATGCGTTTGATGCCGACGCGGCGTTGGCGCTGTAAGCGTTTGTTCCTGAAACTTTCCAGCGCGCATTGGCCAGACCAGGTTGGCTAGGCGGCTCTTATCGCTCTTATCAATGGCGGGCAGCGGGCGGGACAAGTTTCAGGAGAAATCTACTGCTGCACCTCCGTCGTTTTCGACATCGGCCGCTTCAGCGCAATACACGGGGGAGATAGGGCGGTGACCCCACTACCCAACTTCTAGGGCACTATAATCATACTCCGTTCCCCTTTGCGTCCGATGTCAGCCAACGTACATTATCGGATGGAGGCAGTCTAGCAGCGTCAAAGGTGCCTTGCATACGGCTCTCATTGTCTTTATGCGCCTGCCATCACCAACTAAACTCATCACGCTCAGCAAATGCGCCGTGATCCTGCGCTTTTAACGTGAAACGTTCTTTGGCTGGTTGCTCCGCATTTCGTGTAGCCGTGGCCTGTGCTGCCACGTGAATTCTGTTTCCCCACTAGATGTAGTGGGAAAACTGACGTCGCCTGACCCCAACGCCAATTCAGTTTCCCCACTAAATTTAGCGGGCGAAATGATGTCACGTGACTTCGTGTCACGTGACCTATACACAATTTCAGTTTCCCCGCTTGCTTTAACGAAAACAAATCACGTCACGTGACACCATGTCGCGTGATCTGTACTTAAATTCAGCTTCCCCGCTAGATTTAGGGGGAAAATTAACGTCCCGTAACCTACGTGTAAATTTAGTTGAGCCGCTAAATTTAGCGGGAAAATTGACGCGCGACCGGCCCCAGCCCGCCATTCCTCGTATACTCTGTGGACACTGGCTGACCCGACAGGGAAAGTCGATGGGGTGGAGAGAAATGGGTATTCAATAGGGTGGAGAGGAGAGGAGACACCTGGAGGCAAATCTCGAGAAGAAATGCCTGAAGGTTACTAGCGCTAAACCAAGAACGTTTCATGCAGCAACACAATTGCAGAGAAATGTACCCCGCAAATTTTGTTTTTTTCCGTTCGCGATTGTTTAGTTGGTGATAGTAAAGCAAAAACAAAAAAAAAACTGCCGTGACGATGTATTTTTGGTGCTGCTTGAATGTCTCCCTTTGGACCGTAGCGCCGGCTACGGTCGGACTTAAAGGGGAACGGAGTATAAGGTTCTCTGCATAGTTCATTAAGTACTAACGATGTTCAGACGTCACCATCAGTGCGTGCCCATTAAAGCCGTCATTATAGCGGCGACACGGCTTCCTTTGCAACATTTGGTTGAGAAATAAATAAAGGTGAGCTTTATGCGCCAGGAAACTCGCTCTGACGGGAGTGGTATCGGAGGTACCGGCGCGGAAATGATTCGCTCGAACAAATGCTTGTGCGTGGCAAAACGCCTCGTAGGGCACCACCCTTACTCCCGTGCCTCTGATGGAGCTGCCAACAACCCGCAAGATGCAGCGTGTTTTTTAAAACCGTGTGCTGGGACGCTGAAGTGCCTATCGTTGCAATCTAGAGAAGAAGTCGGGCAAATGACGCGACAAGCGAAACGCAAATATTTGACCGGAAATCTAAAAAGGTGCCATGTGACGCCAGCTTGACACTTTGCACTGTTACGTCTTAGTTTGCGTGCCACATAGCGCAGACTTCACTAAAACGTTGTCACCTTTGTGATAAAGTTGTCAAGTTAAGGCATAGGTATTCGTTTAGCTTCCTCCGTAGATCGTAGAAAGACCACAAGTGTTCGAGTACTTCGAAAAGAATTAGGCGCACGACCAATTTTGCTGCCGCTGCAGTAAAAAGAGTGCGCACGAAATACGCCCGAGAGCTAGCCGTTTCCAACCGGTCTCACGCACGCCGCATCGTCACGGCGTCGAGGCGCAACAGTCCAATAATCCCCGCAACACAACTACCAACCTTCCTCTTTCTCACCCGTCTCCCCATCTCCAACCCCACTTTGATTTCAGAGTAGACCACCCGCAAACAGACACACACAGAGCGGGCTACAACCGAGCCCCAAATTGGAACAACCGAATTGCCCCCAATTAACTCGGACGGGGGCCTGTCCGTCCAGATAAAAGTCCCTCCCTCCGGCAGGCCGCGGTTCCCGCTAAACCTCCGAACATAAAGCCCACGCCAAGGACAACCGTGGAATCTCAGCTCCTTACAAAAGTTCGCCCCTAAGCTGACAATTCGGTGGGAGCTGTACGCACTCTCCGGACCAATCAACAGCATATTTTTCGTCACCCGACTTTGCTCTGCTCGCAGCACACGTGTTATGAGCGGTATAGTGGCCACATGGCGAGAGATGGATGTATGACTTGACTGACAAACACGTAGCTTCCACCGTATTGTCAGCTTAGGAATGCACGGAGTATAAACTCTGTTCACCTTTAACCTCACAACGCGCAATGGGAGACACGCACTCTCCGGACCGCTCAACGGCATCTCTTTCGTCGCCTGACTTTGCTCTCTGCGCGTGGGTATGGGCGGGATTGCGATCACGTGCCGAAAGTTAAACGTATGGCTGGTCCAACTTGTACGCAGCTTCCACCGTACTGTCAGTGTAGGGGTAACTGGAGTGTAGCCGTCGTCCGGACGATTCTGGGGAACGCGGTTGCTGCGGTTTTTACGAGTCCTCTCCTCCCCCCACGAACGGCGGTTCGCTGTGGCCACGCGCGCGCGGTCAATGGTTCGTAAAGTGGGGACGACGACCGTGGCCTATCACAGTGGTTGGTGGTTGTCCAGTAATGCGGAGGGCGCAGGCGTCGTCACCAGGGTTGAAATGCCCCGTCGTTTTCCCCGAGACCAGCGGTGCTCCGTGTAATTGGAGAAGAGAGCGTTTCTTTCTGCGTTCCGTCCGTCGGACGCCGAGTGCTTCGTGGTTCTGGCTGATAGTGCTGCCGCGTACTTCGGCAGGAAAAGCCACCAGGCGTCCGTTGCAGTCTGTGATGGGACTCTACGCCATATTGTACTTTGTTTTAAGTTACGATGGACCGGAGCGGACGCTACGAGCAGTCCCAGCCAATCCAGCATTGCGAACGTGTCACGTGACCGAGCATCTCGCGCGCCGTTGCTCTTCCTCCGAAGGTCACTTGATACGGCCACGGCATCGCATTGGGTTCGGTGGCTCGTAGCGTCTGTTAAAGTTAAACCAAGTATAGAAGAAAGAAGCGACTTCTCAAGGTTGACGTTTGTAGGCGCGTACCTGCCTCACTCGACAAAGTTGGGAAACATGTACCGCTAAAATGTTTTTTTTTTCTTAAGAGTAATATATTTTGTTTTTCGTGCGAAAATAACGACGCAGCTGTTGGCGAAAGCGCACAGTGTCGACTGCCCAGTAAACTATGCGCCGAATCTGCAGACTCGCAGAGAAGTTTTGTTACGACTGCACATTGCAAGACGAAAAAACAGCATCTGAATTTGTAGACACGACCTAAGCACATTTCATGCTGACGATATTTTTTTGAGGCCATACTCTTGGAAGCGGGTATTAAGAGGCTGTAGTTCTCAACAAGGAAGAACCACTAAAGTCTGACTTTACTGCCAGCGAGCCTCCTTGTGAGCAAAGCACGCATCTTGAATATTCGCCAAATGGGACTAAGTTCTTATCGTTGTAAACGTGCGTGGAAGGCTATAGTTGATGCAGCTCCGTACCTAGTAACTGTCCGCCGAAGTTGCGGTCATGGAGGATTATCAATAGACATAATATTATTATTGTGAGACCATGGTGCTGAAAATCTAATAACTTCGAAGTCGCGGAAGAAACTATACAGTTGGAGAGCCTCTCAAAAAACGTTCTGCTGTTTTGTTTTTTTTTAATTTATTTTCTGAGCACAGTTTTAGCAGTTACATTATGATTAGCTATCATCAGCATGCCATAACACTTACTGTTTTGTTTTATATATACCCCTTTTTCTTGGATCTTATTTTTGCCAAGAACAAATTTATAAGCCTTAGCTAATACATTTGCAAAGTGAACCAACGGCTCGAGTTCTCTTGCAGCCTAGGTTCCTTCAAGAAGTACGCAAGTTCACGGCATTTATTTTAGTCAACAGACCGATCGCCAATGTGGTAGTTGCATTGTCATGTATGGGACGAGTACACGTATTTACCGGCTTGAAGCAAGGATGCAAGGACAAACTACCTTACTCCGCTTGAAAGTATAGGGAAAATTCTCATACCTGGTGATTTGACAAAAGCATGACTCAAAACACCATCTGCCTACAGTCGGTGACCGTGACAGGTTAAGAGTTCAGGGAAAGCTGTTCCAATCTCTTTCTTGTGCCACATTGTGCCACATTGCAGAGGATGATTGGTTGTTTATTGGAACAAATAAAGGTTTTCTGATGAAGATGATGAATAGCAGAGTGAACGTTGGAGAAGAAGCGACCTCCTCTCCGGCATTCGCTCTGCTAAAGTGGAAAGAGTGGGAGGAGCTTTCCCTGAACTCTTAACTTGGAGAAAAAATCGTAAGGGTCTACGTTTTATGCTGCCTATTTTCAGCTGTCTACGTTTCATCCTGTCTATTTTCTGTCCCATCTACGTTTTTATGTTTCTTCTCTATTCCAGTATCAGGTGAATGCAACATAGTTCTTAACTTGTCACCGACTACTAGCGTGCTCTTGGTGGAAGAACCCGTTTTGTTTTGTTTTGATTAAGCGGGCGTTTTAGACACTTAGGTTTTTTTTATTTTTTTTCCCGGAGTTTAGGTCAGTCCGTACAAAGGATATACCCTGAATAATATTATACCATATTAAGTAAATTTTGCTGCATAAAAAAAGACCCGAATTAAAGCCACAATCCCGGACGTTGAAAATCATACACAGACGTTTTGCGTTTTTAAAATTGGGTCGGTGCCTATACTACTATGTAACTGTAGGAGTGTGACGAAAATCGAAATGTGATTGCAACCGAAGTGATTATGAAGGAAGGGGACCGTAAAGTAAGTTTGACCATTCTGGTCCTTCGAAGCCGCAGTCGGCGGCAGATGGGACATTGCTTGCCTTGAGTGTTACTTGTTCCAACATGACGGCCCCGTGTAGCTTAATTGTTAACGCAACTTCTCTCCGCGAGAAAAAAAAAAAAAAAAAAAGTTTGCGTCGAGAGAAGACGGAACTATGACGGTAATTCTGAGGACACGCAGCTTCGGACCCGGCAGACAGGAGCCGGCAGAGGGAGGGGGGGGGGGGGGGGGGGGTATGCTGTAATTGGGAGGTCGGGGGGTGGCCGGACACTTTGCAGCCGTGAAGCTAACCCAAGTCCAGATCGCCCTCTGCGGCTTCGCTGCCGCTTCTCGTGCCAACCGCCTTGCGCTGTTTGTTCCGCGTCTGTTGCTTTATTTCAGAGTCTATAGGAAAGGCAATCTTAGTGCGTTATTGGCGTTTCTTCTTTTCTTTCCCTCTCAGCGATATTCGGTAAACATGGTTACTGAACCCCAACTGCTCGGCGCTAAAGCCTGATCTCGACATGCGAAGACGCCAAACTGGATTGAGTGAATTGAGTATAGCCACCTTGGATGTGAATCTTTTGAAAACAAATGCCAGAGAGTCACAGTGCGACGCAATCAGGTCAAATACGTTTCTTTATGCTACATAGTGATACCCATTAAATTGCTAATTTTGTAGTTTTTTTTTATAAAATGAATTTCAGCGGCATGAACTTCACACGGACAAAAACCGCTTATAACGTCCGACCTACGGTGCGCCTGACTGCTATCCACGACCAAGAATCATACTAAGACCATACGTAAGACTTCCAATAGAATTCATACGTGGGATACCTCATACTGTGGGATGTGAGAGGGCGGCAAGCCAAAACAATCCAATACAAAGCCGCCTAACGCTAGGACACTTCTCCACTTAAAAAGAAGACTTTAGTTGAAAAATGTAAACTGACTCACTGAAAAAAAAAAGAAAAAGTTATCAGCTCTCAACTTCAAAAAGGCTGCAGCATGCCGTCACAATAGTAGCGTCGTCAACAAGCAGGTGCACTCCTGAGGCCTCTGCAATTAATAAACACACACACGCAAACGCGCGCGCGAGCACGCACACGAACACGTTACCGACACGCACGCTCATGCACGGAGACGCACGCATATGCACATACGCGGACACACCCACTAACGCGCACTCACGCGCACGCCCTCGTACGTAACAGGCGTATCTGCGCACGTGTAAGTGTGTGTGTTCGCGCGCGCGTGTGTCTTGTAATGCGTGCGTATACGTTTCATTGCGCATGCAAGCACACACGCTTTCACGCATGCACGCCTGCACGCCCGCACGGACGCACAGACTCGGGCGTGCTTGTGAGCATCCGCGTGCTTGCAGCAGTTTCAAGCAGCGTGCTGCTCTTGCCGCCATCCCGGGAGAAGACACCGCTGTCCCGGCATTTGTCGGCGTTCTCCGGAGACACATAACGAAGCGGCGCGGTGTCGGATTCTTGTACGACGACACCGGTCGCCCCCTCCCTTCGGGAAAGGGGGAGACGCCGACGCGACAGGGTGCCTCCAGGAAACAAGCGGGGCTCCTTGCTCCTCGTAATCGAAAAAAACCCCGTCCGGCCCTTTCTATTCCTTGTTTCACCGCCTCTCTTGTTCTGTTCATTTTGCGCTGCCGCGTCTAATTTCAGTTTGTCGCTGCACCCGGGTTTTTATTACACTCACTGCCTTCCATCCAGGCGTCTTCGCCGAGGTGCTTCGAACCTATTTCTGCGCGCGCGAGCAAATTCATGCAGCCGCGCGCGCCGCACGCGCCGCTCGCTCTCCCGTTTGCTCGAGCGACAGACGTTTTCGACAGCAAAGCGAATGAACTGTTGTTACCTTGGCAGGAGAAAAGCGATGTCGCCCCCTGCGCAGTCGTTCAAGGAGGCGCAGGTTTCTGCTTTCGGGGTACGCGGAGTGGTTTTATTTTTCAGAAGGCGATTGTCAGCTGCAGAGCAACATTACGGAGCAGGATTTTTTTTTTTTTTTGTCGTTCAATAATCGAGCGAGCGTACCGTTTTATTTTTTTATTTAAATATTGTTTTTAGATTTAGTGCCGTCGCTTTGAAGCGATTCAAGTACGTCCGCTGGCTAAATACGAGTCCGCATTTTCTTCGTCATAAAAAAGGAAATTTACCATCATAAATATATATTTGTTTTAAATACAATTTCACCGTTTTGATACTTCACCTCGATGCCCTCGCAACGGCGCTTATTGTTGTTTTCCTTTTTTTCAACCAGCTAAGCTAATGGAAATGGTGATAAGTAATCGCAAGATAAAGCATAGATCACAGATATTATGCATTGTACACAAGGCAGTCTGGGTACACTGTGCGAGGCGCGTTTCCTCCTCGCATGGCGCTCTGCGGACATGCTTCGAACAGTGATTGAGGTGTGTCAGCAGAAACGTCTGTCATCATGTCTGCAAACAACACCGTTGTGTTTTGTACGATGTGCGAGTAGCGTGACGGCGGCATTTACAAAGCCTTGCTGTCACAAAGTGCAACCACCTCTTTGCTTCTTGGCTGATCTACATAGTTAAAGATGCAAAAGTGATCGTTGTTTCGGATGCATAACGGTGCGCAGTATCCACTTTCGATCCTTTTTTTAATTATGGTGGTTTGATTAAAATTTGTGAATTACGAGTCACGAGTGTGGATGGGGGCACGCTGTGGAACGCAGCTTCTTCTTTGTCGAGCGGTTGCTGTAGAGCGTAATGGCGGAGCGCTTTTGGGACCACCCTTTTGTTTGGACATCGCGACAGGGTGCTGAGCTGGTCCGTGCTGCTCGAGTTTCTCCTTCACTTTTTGTCACAGCACGTAGGTAAACACGGACCCATGCAACATATTAGGATGAACGTCTGTGATTTAATACGTATATTCTCCATTTCTCATTAAGTCCGCTAGCAGCCAAGGCTTCAATTCAATGTATGTATTCAAGCAGCGCTATCAAATGCATCGTCGCGGCGATCGCCGTCTTTGTGCGTTTTCGATCACAATTTAAACCAATCACGTACAACGTATGAGACATGAATCCTGGCATTTGTTTTTATGCATGCGTGATTGGTTCAGCCGGTTATAGAAAACGCACAAAGACGAGGAGCGCCATGACGATGCATTTTATAGCGCCGCTTGATTAAATACATTGAATCGTAGCCTTGGCTGCTACCAAACTTAAGCGGGAAACGGATTATACACAAGGGTTAGTGAAATCCATAGAGGTGCTTTTATTGCGTTACCATTAGTACCTACATGAAAGCGAAGAGCTGACGCCAGTCCGTCTGTTGACAAAACAGTGGAGAGGGAACCGCGCCGCGTAGAGGGGAGGAGAGTAGAGAAGGGCAAAGGCGAGAGGGAGGTGACGTCACGGGGAGGAAGCCAATTGGCGCGTGGGAAACCGGGGAACAGCGAAAGCAGCGTCAGGCAGCGAATGCCGCTGCTAAGCGTGCAACGCGGACGAACGAGACAGAGGAGCGGAAGCAGCGCCTAGCTCGGCTGGCCGAAATGCGGCCCGAGAATCGGCAAGCCCAACGCGGGTCGGCGTGCGACAGAAGCCGAGAAAAAAAATTAAAGGAAGATCCATTGATAGATCCTTAGGGAATGCATTAGCTTGACCCTAGGGAAACGCCACACACGTCCCCCTTAGGGAAACGCTTACGCTGACCCCTTCCCTTTTCTGCTTTGGCTTTCTCGTTTGCTTCGTCTATTTTTTGGCTGCTTCTTTATGGCTTCGTTAAGAAGTCAGTGTTAGCGTTTCCCAAAGGGGGACGTGTGTGGGGTTTCTAAAGGGTCATGCTAACTCATTCCCTAAGGATGCACCAATAGAAGGTCTTTCTTGATATTATCCCTCGTCTAATGATCCCTCGCGTCCTTGCGCGAAACAAATAGCGACCATATACTGGGCTTTGCTAACCTTTGGTGCCGTACTCGGAATGAAGCAAAACCGACTGCATGAGTGTTTTCGAGTAGGCAAACATGACCTGGCGTCATGGCGAGCTTGGGCTTGTGGACGCCCAGCGGGTTTATCGGTCATTTTAACCGAAGGTCAAGGCATGGTGGTAGCACGACTTTGTGGCGCAGATGTCAGACATTGAAATATTCTATAGCCTCCTACGAATCTGCCATGACTAAAGGGATATTCCCCTTTAATAATGCTTTATTACAGTCACCGACAACTTCAGAAACAGTTTTCCACGGATGTTATTATCTCTTTGCAGCCAATGACATTGCGCTATTTGGTTACAGAACGCCAAAGAAGGAATTAACGCAGCGAGAAGCAGTGAACATAATACGCCACTCTGCGTTTTTTAAACCGCGAGGGACTGTAGGTGAGCGTTCACCTTATATGTTCAAAGAATATTTAAAGGGAACTATATTTAAATTCCCAACATTTTCACGAAATTGGTAGTCGTTGCCTCGGAGTATTAATTTTTTCATACTGAAAGTAAACGCATATCTTGTAGAACATTGCTCGCATAAAGCGCTAACTTTCGAAACAAACGTACGCCAGCAGCCCTTACAGCGTTGTGCGCTAAGCATGAAACACAGTATAGCGGACTCTTCAGGGTCAGAGAGCGACAGGAGTTTGAAAACCTGTTTAACGAAGATTTAGACTAAGTTAGGTGGTAATTTGTAGACTCCAGTCTTCCTAGATACCGAACCAAAGGACAGTGCTTTTTCAACGTTTCAACGGAGTCGCCTTGAAAGTGTAAAGAGCAGTGCGTACTAAGACGACAAAGGGACAAAGAGAGAGAGAAAAAAAAATCGTTAAAGATAACGTATCCTATGCGGAGCGCACGTTTGTCTGCTTCTTCAGCAGGGGTTGGGGTGACGTAAGAACGCCGAGCTCCGATTGGTTCTGAATGAATAATAGCGGGTACACCTCAAGGCAGCTTGCTTTGAGGTTTTCCCACTATCCTTCAATCAGAGCCAATCAGAGCTCGGCGTCTTTCTGACGTCACCGCAACCCATGCTGAAGTAGCAGACAAACGTGCGCTCCGCATAGGCAGCCTAAGAAACCCAGGGCGCTTCTTATCGCTTTGCAGCCAATCAGATTGCGTTATCAACAGATAAGACTCTCGTACAACAAATTACGATGCAAGGAGCGCGAATGTATTAGGTCACGCCCTGCGTTTTTTGGGCTGTCAGTGACTGCATCGTAAATACCGTAAAACCTCGAGAGGGCATTGCCCTCAAGGTAGACATATTGTGGTCATGAGAATCCCCATGTACCTCCTTAAACGGCAACTCATGTCAGTAATTTTGATTTTGTGATTGCGACTGTTTTGAAGTAAGGCAGTGTCCCTGAATTACGAGGTATACTTTTTTTTTCTCGATATTGTGTATAGTTTTATAAATATCACGGCTCAAAGTTTGGTTTCGGGCGTATACACAAAATCCGAAACTATCTCCTAGAGAGGGATGGCAACACGGATCACCCAGATGTACCTTGCCAGCTGAAGTAGCATCAAAATGGGAGAACTTCCAAGAGCGGAAAAGGGAGACATCAGCTTTAATACGGGTCAACATTGGGAGTGCCGGAGTGTAGTGGATGATGGAAATAAATGAAAAAATAGGAATGCGGCAAAAAAGATTTGGGAGCACATTAATGCGCAGGGGAGAAAGACAGAGGGTTTCCAACACATACTGACCACACAGGAGGGGAGGAGATTAGAGGGGGATGAGACACGGGAATATATTAGGCAGACAATCAAAGAGGTTTTCTCCCAGCTTTAGCAGAGGCGAATAATGGATAGCATTGATAGCAGCAGTGTAGAGGAGAAGCAGAATTGTGTAACAATCGAGACTGACACAAGAGAATGGGATAAGGCAGAAAGGTTCCAGAAGGTACAGCGACAGGCCCAGACGACATACTATGTGACTCATTAAGACACTAGGAAAAACAAGCAAATTGAAGTTACGGCATGTGATTAATCAAATAATTAAGGGAGGAGAGGTACAATGATTGGAAACAAAGTAAAATGAGACTTTAAAGCATACATCGCCCAATAACGGCAATTTTAGTTATATACAGAATGGCTATGCAGATAGTAGAGCGGAGAATGAAGGAATGGGCAGAATATATGCAAATACTGGGTGAGCTTCAAAAGAGATTCCGAAGAGATAGAAGACTGGAAGATAACGTATTCGCCGCCACACACTGTATAGAAATGGCAATGAAGATCCAACTCCTTTATGGTTAGCTTTTTTGGACATCAAGGGACCAAACGATAATGTGAGTCAGGAAAAACTCTGAGGTCTGCTGAGAGAGTAGAACTCCGACGCAAATTTAGTTAGGTTTCTTCAGCAGGTATGCACAGACAATAAGGTAGTTATAACGTGGAAAGCAGAAACTACACAACCCGCAGCAATAAAAAGACGGCTCAAACTGCGCTGTAAAGTGTCACCTCTGCTCTTCAAGATATATTTCAGTGAAATGGAAAAGAATTTAGAGCAGAGCAACTTAGGTTTTGATGTACGTTATATGGAAGGAGGGAGAAATGTAGTACAGGTAATACCAGGACTGATGTATGCGGACAACATAGTACTTATGGCAAATAACCGGGATACGTTACAGGAACTAGCTGGAATATGTGTTGAGGAAGAGGACACGTTGGGCATGAGTTTTAGTAGTGACAAGTCAGGAGTAATTGTGTTTAACGACGACAAAATGGAACCTCTGAGGATTCGAGACATTGTAATGGACTATGTGGGAAAATACAATTATCTGGGAGTCTGGCTCAATGAGGGAAGGAAATATCTAGAGGAACACGAGGAGAATATAATTAGAAAATGTAAAAGAAATTCATCTATAATAAAGCTAAAGGTACTATGAAACTGTAATACATATTAAGTGGTCAGAGGTATATGGAAACCAGTGATGGTACCAGGACTGTCTTTTGGCAATGGGATACTATGCATAAAATCAGAGGTTCAATCAGGATTAGAAATTCGACAAAGAAGTGTAGTATGATTGGCATTGGGAGCACATGGAAAGACACCAAATGAGAGAGTGCAGGAGAATTGGGCTGGTCGCCTTTTGAGACTAGAGAAACATTTAGTAAGTTGAAATTTGAACAAAGGTTGACCGAAATGGATGATAAGCGGGGAGCACAAAAGGTTTTGAAGTATATATACACTGAAAAGTTTAAACACAAAATGGACAAACCTAACCTGAAAGCTTACGTTTAAATACCCACACACTAGTGTTGGGGCTGAGCAGGCTAGTTCAGTGGAAAAGGGAGCGAAAGAGGCAAAAAGAAAAATATGGGAGGTAAGAATGCAGGAAAAATCAGCTCTAACATAGGACAGAACACAAAAACAGAACATAAGTAAGGGAAATGTGTTTAACAATACACTGGGAAGTTCTTTACTGTTTGAGGCAAGAACAAGAGTTTTGAGGACGAGGACGTATAGGGCTAAACTTCAGGAAACATGCACATTATTTGCTTCCTGCCATAATAAGAGCGAGACACTAGAGTACTTGGTACTGAAGTGCACTGGGCACCCTGCCCTCCCTGAAGGAGTAACAAATTTGGCCAGGGAGCTGGGCTTCGCTGGCGACGATGGAGGGAAGGAAGAGAATAGGGTTACGGTCAGAAAGAGGCGAATTAGAAGGTGGAAATTATCTAGGGAAAATTGAATGATGCACAACTAACTAGGCCAGCTAGGGACAGGCGCGACAGAGAAAAATTTGAAACTCCCTCTCGCGTGGCTCCGGCCCGAAGTCTCAACCCTGTCCCCCAGTGGGTCCGGTGCTGGGGTGACGACGTCTAGGTTCGGACAGAGGAAAATTGACGACTCCCTCGCCAGAAGGAAGAGGCGGGGTTTGATTTTTTTTTATTTTTTTTTTTGTTTTTTTGCCCGATCCCCCAAAGGTCATCCTGGTGATACCTTACACTGCCTGGTGATAGTTAGGAAGGGGGGGAGGGGTTGGCTTAGAAGAGCACGACGAATCCTGTTTGCCTTTTTAGACTTAGACTTGGTGGCCCAGGCTACCGCCCGTTACAAAGAGTATAGCCATTAACATCTATCCATCCATCCAGCCGCGATGTGACGTCACGGTGGTGGTGCGGTAGTACGGTGGGACTGCGGCAAGCGGGTTATTCTTTAGTCAAGCAACATTGGGCGACGCTCCCAGTGTTGCTTGACTAAAAGCTAACCCGCTTGCCGCCTGCTAAAGAGCATCTGGTCGGATCTTTAAAATCGGTTTTAGGGGAGCACGTGGCTTCACTTTGACGTAATATTTCGGATGTGATCATATTTCGTGCCAGTAAAGTGATATTAGTAATTTATTTTGGTTTCGTTTTTGACTGGAGTTGCCTTTTATTCGTGTCCGCATAACATTTTTTCTGCGTTTTTCGCTAGCGTGTGTGGCTACTAGAAAGGCCAGTGACTGACCTCAGCGTCGAGCTTGCACTATTTTTATTTCATTCTTTTTGTAGCGCCCGAGAATTATCGCTGTACTTTGGGATCCTGGTGGGAAAACACGATATTTTTTAATCTAATTTGGGATGGATACCTAATCTGGGTAAAGCTCGGCGGAAAATGAAAGCAGACCTCCGCGGCCGTTGTTCTCGAGCGAAAAACGAAAGCTTTCACGCGCACCACGAACTTCATGTTGGCTCTTAGTTTATATTTTATACTATACAAAACAAAATACGAAGAGAACCTACCACAACCAGAATTCTTATCTTTACTTTTTAACGACTGCTTTCAGTCTTTCTTTTTTTAATTATTACCGGAAGTTTTGTAGCGTTATTTCTCTCATTTTTAGAGCGTTATTTCTTACATTTTTTTGTAGAACTTTAGTTTAAAGAATTCAATTATAGCTACCATAATTCTATCCAAATTAGTAATAATTTGGATGCAGGAATAATAACTAACAGACATAAAAAACGGCGTTTTCGAAACGCAATAAATAAATCACGTTTTTAAGCCAGTTTTTTTTGTACCTGCTAGCGAGGATGACAAAATAAGATTTAAAATATGTTTGGACCATAGAGTTATTACAATACACGCTAGAGGCTCAGCTGGCGCTAGTGTCTACGGGACTTCCGGTTGCAAATTAAAGCAGACAGCATGCAGTCTACTTTTCCAGTCTTCCTGTGTATTCCTATGGGAAAACGCGCGTGAATTTTGTCTCTTCGCCGGAAAATAACACGAATAACTTTTGTTATTTCGGTTGTACCGGATAGTATGTACCTTTATTAATATTGTGGAAGTGTAATTACTTTAGTTACAGCATTTTTTCTTTAACACTGAACGATGTTAAACTTCGCTATATTTCAGGCCCAAACCTCTGTTCCATGGCAGGTATATAGAAACGAGCGACGATTCTAAGCAAAATAACGATCGAAAGGAATGTAGAGTGTGTTCAAAGTTCGCCAGCATTCCGCTGGTGCTATATATTGCTAATATGCCCGTTCTGTCACTATATGAAAATGACCCCGTCGTGCATCTTTACGAGTGGTTAAAAAAACGTTCGAAACGTAAAGAATAAAGTACGTGAACTACTAAAGGTGTGTTTTCTTATTATTTCCTATGTCGGGCAGTTTTTATCGGGCACCTGTTCCCTGGCATTATCCCTATTTGCAAAGATTTGGAGCGTGCGGGTGATGATTTGAACCCAGAACAAGTATCTTCGCACATATCATGAGCAGAAAGAATAAAGCGGTACTTATTTATTGCAAATCGGACTATATTACGTGACTTTCAATTTATTTTGCTCGTCTGCAAGCACAAGGAGTTACTTATCCAGTGTTACTTCGTAGTTCCTGCCGTCTCTCTTGGTTTTCCACATGTCCTTCGTTCGTTTGGCACGTATATCCCCCATGCTGGAAAGCGTCGACGCCGTGTTCGCGCTAACAGTGTTTGACAGTGCACGTAAATGCATGTACGAAGCGGTTTTAGCACAGTTTTTCATGCCAAGATTTTAAAATAAAAACGCCGTAACTGACCAATTATTTCATCTGCGTGACTGGGAAATGTTCCATAGTGCCTAGTACATACGAATTATTCGTGATATTTGCTCTTATAATCAATCGCAGAGAGGAAATGCACTCGCTTTTTTCCATAGCAATGCATTACCGGAAGTCAATTTCCGACTGCTTGCTGTCTGCTTCAATTTGCAACAGCACACTAGCGCCAGTTGAACCTCTAGCGTACATTATAATAACTCTATGGTTTGGACATCTGAGTTTTTTGTTTTTGTTTTCTCTTGTACTATTCGTTTTCCGCACTATAGACGAAAGATAAAAAACAAATTAAATTGGAGAGAACGCGGTTTATTTATTATTATTTTTTTTTTTTTTTGCATCAAACCCAAAAGTTAATTAGGACAAAAGGACAAAACGCGCCCCTGTAAATTCGGAAACGGACGAAATCACATATGCAACAAGGTCTGTTGCCCCATGTAAGTGCGTGTTCGTTAACTGCTGAATCTTGTTTGCCGCGATAAAGCTCGTTATCTTCCACACATTTTGTTCATCCGTCCACCCCTCGCTCCCGCGTCGCGTGGGTTCGCCTAACAAAGTAACTCTTCCGCTAACACGACTTAAACCCAACTTCGCCTTCCGCTTAATCCGCCTTTCCGCCCGAGCCGGCTTTATAATGTACGTTAAGAATTCCACTCCTTCATAATAGACTCGCTTCAATCCCCCCCCCTCCTTCTTTTCTGCGTGCTCTCAATCCCTTTTCACCGCCAAAAACTGTGGCTAGGACACGAGCACGGAAGCACGCTAACGTCATCGCTAACGTAATCGCCAACGGCCTCGCCTAATGCCGGTAACAATTTAATGATGGAACCCTCTTCACGCAAGCGCAGCAGCGGCAGGCGAGCGCAACACCGCACTATAGAGTACCTCGACCGAAGCCCCCTTCGCGGAAGCTCTCCCGGCGGCCGGGCCGTTACCGGGGGAAGTCGCCACGATGCACATAAATATTGAGAGATGCCTGCCCCGGCAGTAACGAGCTCCTCCCAGCAGGTGCCAAACAAACCCCGGAGCACGCGCGCGCGCACGCCAGTAGTTGGAACCCGCGGGGCGACGCGACTGTACGCTTTCGCGAAAACAGGCTCGATGTGCATGGTAGAACAGCCTTCTCGTTAGGCTAATCCGGTCCGATCAGAAAAAAAGAAAGGAGACTCGGCGGCTGGTACGCCGACGGCTCCCGCCTTCTTTGGCTCTTGTTGGATAACTCCGGACCTCTCTTTCGGACTCCTATCGTCCGTGCATAATCCGCGCCTTCAAAGTTGCTCAAACTTCACCGAGGGAATCACGATCTACGCCGCGTCGTGACCAAAGTGACTCCAGAACAGATTGATGTTGTGTTTACTTCTCTCTTCCTCTCTCTTGCTCATCCTACGTTGCGCTCATTCTGCTATTATTATAAACAGCAGCGCCGGCAGCAGGACCGCTGGACGAGCGTTCGCCCAGCCGAAATGCTTTCAAAAGAAAGGAGCTCGCTTTTTGTAACCCTGGCTGTGTCCCGTAATAAAGTGAGACGGAGAATTCAGCTCTTATTCAGCTTGAGTGCCTAAAAGAGACACCTTTTTCTATCTATATGTTTTAATGGGCTTTATGTGAGATATTCTTTCGTGCCTAAATATCGGGCGAAGACCAAGCTTTAGTATTAAAGGTGTCTTATATAGACAAATCCACGGGTACGAACTCTTGATGGTGTATTCGGCTGGTAGTTTTGCAGCGCTCCAGTCCTCTATATTGCATCTGCGAGTTCCGTGAGCGCCTCCAAATCCGAGCCAGGGGAACGGCGCGCCAAACAAATGCTCGGTAGCGTTTCAGAACGGCCAGAGCGCCGACGCGTAAGTAATACCGAGGCAACTTCCGTATTCGCTTTACTGCCACGAAGCAAGCTACAGCCCGGTAAGAAGGGTTTAGCCAATACCCTTCATCCGTCCATTTGGCACCCCTGCACGCCATACCACCAGAGCCACCGCCGCGTGGCCGCATGCACGTACGAAAAATAGCAGCCTTTATTGCGGAAGCTGGTTTTCGTTACGAAAGTCCCCCGTCAATAGAAAGTTTTCGTAGACCGCGTTTCCCCCTCCGCTAAGCCCTCTGCAACGAAGAAGCCTCTACCGCGCCTGCGCGCCGATGGCCTTGACTATAGAGTTCCGGGTATCGTAGCGGGTTGCGGAGATAGTTACGGGACGGCGAAAAATGATCTACGAAAACTTCCTAATCAGCGAGCACCTCCTGTACTCACTGCGCAGCGCAGCGGGATCGGTGCGGTCATCAAACGCAGCGGCGTCCAACGCTTAAGCCTCTTGTCCGTGTCGGCTTCTTTCTCTTTTGACCGACCCAGCAGCGGAAGTGGCTCCAGTCACGCGACCGGCACCCTGGAACGCGCTCCCATCACTCCCCCTTTGAAGTCCGAGTAGAGTGCCTTGATACAAACATGCGCTTTTGATTCAGTGGTGACATCTCAGACATTTTTTCCTTCCAGTAGGCATCCTAAAGGCTGGACTCTATGGAGCGAAAAAAGCGAAGAATTTCGACTGGCGGTGTTCGCTTTGCTCGTGGTGTCAGAAGAGTGGCTGCTGCGCCACACTCTTAGAAAAAAGGGTATCGATAGTCCTCCCTAAGGGGAGGAATGGTCTTGTAACCTATGTTCCTTTAGAAAGGGAGAAACTTTCGTCCCTGAAGCAGGGGAGCAAATAGTTCCTCCGTCGCCTGCAGCTCATTATGGCGGCCCTGAATCGAGCAAATCGAGCTCAATAAGGCTTTACGAGGACGCTACGTATCTTGTACGGGACGAGAGGTGCAGCAAATAAAAGCGTAACACGAGCTTTCCGCAAGCTGTGTTTATTTCCGAAGCCAGATTCTCCACGCAGGTACAGAAACTTGCGTTTCGAAAGCAGTTACTCAGGGCCGGTTGCACCAACGTCGCTTACCTTAACCCAAAGCGGCTCTTTCCTAAGTCGGCTTAGCGCCCTAAACCGAGCTCGGGTAAGCACGGGTTTAAATTCCGGTTGCACCAACGTGAACCCGGCTTTACAGACGCGCCCCTAGCTAAACGCTGGATTTGCCTAGGGAATGTAGGGACAAACAGAGCGAACTAGGGAACACTCAGAGGGACGAATACGATTGGCGGAGAGGAATCTCGTGCTGTAAACAAAAAACCTGCTGTAGTAGCCGTCGTCGGCGTCTGCTTTTCGCTGTATTTCTTCGGTGAGTAACGAATTAAAGGTCTTCAAATTCAATCATTTTTTTTTTTTCGCTTTACTTTCAAAAACAGGAGTCAACGCTTTAAATAAACACAAATGCTCTTTACATCTGTGATTGTGTGTTTATTATCGGTGGATAACATAATATTTTGACAGTGACAGTAGTTTTCGTGCTCACATTTTGAGATAAAGGAGCCATCGGGGGCCCCAAATCTCACCGAACGCGAGAAGGACGCTATATACTCGCTACATCGCTGAAGACAAAACATCATCGAGAATAAGTAGGCAGGTAAGATGACTACTAAAATCAAGTCATGCCTGAGACCGATGAAGTTCAAAACAGTGACGAACTCGCCACGGCAGCTGCGAAAATGCCCGGAAATCGTCGAATAGAAGTCGTCGAGTTGTCGTCGCCACGAATAGAAGTTGTCGTCGCCACGAATGAAAGATATAAAGCAAAATATTCCTAAAAAGCGCGATCACCAGAAAAGTTACGGTTATGGAACGATACAGTTTTCTGAAGCCAAGATTCTACTCGCGAGACAAGAAAAATTCACTGAAGATTGTCTCGAAACTCAGAAAACAAAAGAAATTGACTTTTCGCTGTTTTATCATCTAAAAGCGCCGCAATCTGATGCAAGCGGCGGAAGGGTCGACAATCAGCTGATCGCCGAGATCATGTACTGCCACTATTCAACGCGCTCATCGGATTGAAGGATATGCGTTGCAAGTAGAAATAAACAAGCTGGTAAATAACAATACGTTACAGTTATGCGAAAATCAGTAAGGTATACATACGAATGAGCTCGTTGACAGAATAACCAACGTGAGGATAGACGTGAGCCCCACAGCTCCGTACGTATCTCGGTTAGGGCTAACACGCACCTGAGAGTGGAGATCCAGCTTGAAAACAGGGGTCGATAAACTTTGCATCCTTGTCACAATCGAATGCCATTCTGTCGAGACTCTCACGCTGTTGTAGCCTAAAACACTTTGTACAACCAATTTCGTCCACCGCGTCGACCGCCACAAACCAGCCGCCATGTTTTAAATCCAGGATTAAAGGGCATCTCCGCCGTAATTTTGATGGTCACCAATTTCTATAAAATTTTCACCATGTATTTGGATGCCCTTCCTGAGCATGTGTACAAAATATCTCGGAAAAATAATCATTTTCTTAGAAGAAAATGAATTTTTAAATTTACATGTACACACCCAAATCACTTGCTGCCGCCCTACTGGCAACACTGAGCAAGAGCGGCACACGTAGGCTGCCATGATGGCGCTGACGTTGCCGTGACGTCACATGTTGGTCAGGGTGCTTGCTTTGTAGCTTGTTGGTGCTAGCGACTGTCTGCTTTTTGCTTATGTTATCGGTTTATACAGTAATGTAAGAGCGCGTAATGGCGACTGGAGGAAATTGGTGTTGTGCCGTAGGGTGTAATAACACCACAAAAGCGCAGCAATGTGACATTTCACAGTTTTCCTACCGACAAGTCTACACGAAAGAAGTGGGTCCTGGCAGTCCGACGTGAACGCTGGCTCCCAAGTAAAAACAGCCGCATCTGCTCCGACCACTTCTCACCTGATTGCTATGACGATAGCGTGCGTCTGAGGGAATCTTTCGGGTTGGGCGGAGACGGGCACAGAAAGAAGCTACTAAAATGTGCCGTACCTACCGTGTTCGCGCACACACAACCCGGACAGCCACCGATCGAGCGACGAGCGTTTGCAAAGAGAAGCTAGACAACAAAAGCTGCCTTAAGCCTGGTTCAGACAGTTGCGTTTAACTGCGTTTGACTGCGTTGCGGCAGCGAGAAACCAGGGCATCCCTGCTGCCTATATTGCCGCGAGCGCAGCTGACCAAGCAGGCAGCGCGCTCGTGGCCTAACGGTTATCGCGCGTGCCTTCCGCGCAGAAAGCCTGGGTTCGAATCCTGGCCGCGGGGACGCCTTTTTGTTGACATCTAATGTAATGTTCTGGTAAATTCGAGAACCGTGTTGCTTGTTCGAGGTCAGAATGTTCCACACGCAGAACCTTCTACGCCGATTCTTCCAGAACCCCACGCGTGTACATAAGGGACTCCGCGTGGCGAGACGCGGTCAGTCTCGCCCCAGCGTTCGACTCTGCTCTACGCCGACTTCGACGCCCACGACGCTCTGTTATTATTTTCTGTACCCTTTCATTTTTGGCACAAGTTCGCCACATTAAACGTTTCTTTCTTCCTGTTTATTTATTGTTCTTTTGGTCACCACCCGTGACATTTGGTGGAGGTGCTGGGTAGCGCATGCCCCTGCCGCGTACCCCTCCGAGGGCCCGCAGTGCAAGTCCGACGCCAAGCCCACGAAGATCCAGCGAAGGCACTACCGAGATCCGGTTCAGTCGTCGCACCCAAGGCCTACACCCGGAATTTGGACTTCTTCCTCCCAGGACCAAGCAGCCAACGAGGCCGACAATGAACGACCAGCAGTCGCAGACCCCGGCCGCTTCTGCCGTCATCTACATGCCCGTTGCACCACGGACGGCTGCTCCGTTCCATGGTGAACTTCATGAAGACGTCGAAGATTGGATCGACCAGTACGAGCGCGTCGCCCGCCACAATTGCTGGACCGACGAGCAGCGTCTGCAAAATGTGTATTTCTCGCTCGAAGGGACTGCCAGGTACTGGTACGAAAATCACGAGTTGTCTTTGACCACTTGGGACGTTTTCAAGAGTCGGCTGAAGGCGACATTTGCCAACCAACACCGCCGAGAAAGAGCCAAAGACCTACTTCGAACTAGAACCCAAGGCCCCAACGAGAGCATCACCGGCTTCGTGGAGGACGTTCTACGCCTGAGCGCACGTGCCGACCCTGAGGCTACAGAAGAGAAGAAGGTTAGAATCCTCATGCGGGGCGTGAGAGACAACATCTTCGGCGGTCTTGTTCGTAGCCCTCCGACAACCGTCAAAGATTTTGTCACCGAGGCGACAAACATCGAGCGTGCCCTGCAAGCCCGAGCCAGTCACTACCACCGACCACCCGGACTCGCTGCCCTCACGCCGTCCTGCCAAGATGATTCCTTGAATTGGATTCCACGCTTCATACGAAGCACAGATGTGCCGGTGACTCGCTTTCGGTTCTCGTCGCAACGCAGTCAAACGCACTCAAACGCAAGTGTCTGAACCGGCCTTTACCATTTCGCTTCGGAAGCGGCATCTGGGTCCACATGGCGGCGGATCACGAATGCAGCCGCCGCTGGTGGTTCCCTCGGAGGCGATGCCGGCGGATCGTATGAGAACGGGTTATCGTCACCGTCCTCAAAATCTAGCAGCATATCCTCATCGTTGCTCGATTCAGACGAGCCTGATGAGTCCATTTTTATCCGCGGCACGAACCCAAAACGGTGACCTGCTGCCAGGCTGGCCAGGCTCAAACTGCACACGTGCGAGTGTTTATACCATATGTGACGTCACGTCAAAATGGCGGACCAGTTCGAGTGGCAAGTTAGTTTCGGTATCGGTTTCAGCGTATTTTAACGATTATAGATTATGTAAACAATTTTTTAATGATTTAACCGCTGCTATAGGCTAAAATTTTAGTACCCTTTCCGAAAATATGTTTCGATAAAAACGCTCAAATTGACGGCGGAGCTGCCCTTTAAGAAACAACCAAAAGCAAAGCGACCAATGTTGAGCGCTTACGATAAGCGTAGTTTAGTGCTAGGTTTAGCGATAAGCGATTTTGGTGCATCCGAACGAAACCGAAACTTAGCTTAGGTTCCCGGCTAAGCTCCGCTTTGCGCTAAGCGGCGTTGGTGCAACTGGCCCTCAGTCTTTTCGTCGTCAGCACTACGATGTTAAACGGAGACAACTGATACCCAGGGGTATGTCTTACCTTTGTTGTTCCTCGAGTTACAATTCGTTCGTCAACCACACATCACGGTGGAATGGCAAACCAATCCGTGAAACCAAAAGCCGCTCTCAGAAGAACAAATTCGAAGCCGTTCCGGCCGCTGTTTATCGCGTAGCGTGAAAGAAGGTTAAATCGCTTGCCACCAGATGGCAGGGTCAAGCACAGTAATTCCAAGTAGCTAGGGTAGGTGGCGCTAGGTACCGCCTAATTTATGTTCTACAAAAAATATTCTTTTTTCCTCAGGCCACTCTTCGGGAACCTCTACTATACACACATGTAGCCACATTACGCATACTGCAAGCATCAGGTAAACATACATTGACGGCATACACATACAACGGCACACTAACCCGAACACTACACCGGCGCTCTGCATTTCCGTCTTTTATACTGGTCGTTTTGAACGTGCGGAATTTCTCGGTGACTGCCTAAGCAATAAAAAATATTCCCATCGTGTTGATATTTTCCAGCAATGTCATACCTCTGAGGGTATTTTGAATGGCTCAGGGGATGAATCTCTTATTAAAAAGTAAACGCTCGATCATGCTGTAATTATTTGAAAGCCAATAAATCAAGCCGCTCCAATGCGGTTCGAAGCCGTGAGTTTGTTTCCCCGCACGGCACGTCATAGCCTGTATTTCTATTGTAGTGTTTGTTTTTCTATTTGCGCTGTTCGCGCACGGCTGCAATTGCCGTCTTGAATTAATCTCTGTAGAGCGGATATGCACGGAGCTGGAAGTGATGCTTCACGGGCAGAGAAATCGCTTTTCGATTAACTTGAATGCAGTCAAAGCGACGACTTGCGGCAGGTGTTAAGTGTGCGGAGCTACGCCGTGGCGAGCTCAAAAACGTCTAGCGCTCATCCCAGCGCGCCACTTGGAGGGCAGTTTCTCCAGGAACCGTACTACATTTAAATAGCAAAATAAAGGGAAGCTTATTTGTTTTCGATTTTACCTACTATTCTTTTTTAATGCTAAAATTCCACACTGTAAATATACGTACTTTCCGTCATAATTTCGTACTGTTCAGTCCTTTCCCCAGAGCGCAATCGCTCTCGTGGAGGAGACAACCGACGGTCACATTGGCCACTGTATGATGGGAGCTTACTGTTCAGACCAGCGTTCCAACATGACTATCCGCACTTCGATCGATTGCACCTAATCCCTCAAGTGGTCTTAAACTTCTAATGTAAAGCGGAATGTCAACCTGCGAAACCCCGCACCTTCCGATCACGGCCTGACCAGCGGCATCAATGCCCGACAGTTTACGTCATCTCACCTAGTTGTTACACCACTGATACGCGAACACACGGTCACATCGGCGATAATTCCAGCCATCTGTTCACAACCCACAACACTGCCATCACGATGTTGCTGACACGCAGAAATACAGAACCCCGTTGAACGCCCGTTGGCACTCGGCATCGGAAAACAGAACCGAACTCAGCACGGAAGGCACCCAGGCAGCCGGCAGCAAAACCTGCCTGCCTTGGACGCAGTGCCTGCGATTTCCATAACGTCGAAAACGTCGACACATTTCCGCGGGGTTCCGCTACTGTAGGACTGTAGTTCCGCGTGGGTCCCGCAATCTGGAGACGGCCCAGTGTACGTAGCACTGCTGGCACTGCTCCGAAACTTCGCTGTTTCTAGCGGCTTCGTTTGCTCGTTTGATAAGATTAGTGATAAAAACGTCAATGCATCCGAAATGTTGTGCACGTTTGGACTAGAAGACGGAATTACAGGCGGCCTTCGCTGCCGCTGAAGCTCAATCAACTCTACATTTATTAAACAACGTGCGCGACGTGCTCGATAAACGAAACCAAAAGAAGATGAGTCGGGAGGGCGAAAGCTTTCTCCCGTCTTCCTAGAGAAGGAGAAAAACGTTTCGTTCCTCCCTTTTTCTCGTGTCCGCTTGGGGGCGCGTCAGTAGAAGGGAGGAAGACGCGCCGTTGCTACCTTTTTCCTCTATTTTTTCTTAGAGTGCACGCGCAAAGTGAACGCGTCGCCGGGCAAAGATCGTTGGTTCATTGCCGCATATTCGTTCCATGGAGTTCAGCCTTAAGTCAGAGCACCTCAGAGTGCTACGAGTCACACGACGGCGCGATCCGAAAATCTGATAGCGCTCTGGAAAAAACCAGGCAAATATACTTAGAGCGCCCGACTTGAACCAGCCGAATGGTCATCAGTGTTTCGGAGCGCTCCGAAACGCTGGAAAGCACTTTTTAACTATGGCCTATGCCCTCCCACCCACCCGCACGCACACACACCTTCATTCATTTTTCATGTGATCTTAAGCGAGAGCTTGAAGCAAACGGTGTTGCCGTGTAACATGTTCGCGAGTGGTTACGTGAGTAGAGCCACGAAAAAACATGAACGACTTTGCCGGAGTTGGGCTGCAGCACCGCGGCGGGTAGCCGATCCCCGCTCTCGGCGGAATGGCTGCGTCGTTCCGTGCCGGGGTGGAAGTCCATTAAGTAGAACCTTTAGTACCACCCGCCTTGGCCCACGT
This sequence comes from Ixodes persulcatus, assembly GCA_013358835.2. Taxonomy (NCBI): domain Eukaryota; kingdom Metazoa; phylum Arthropoda; class Arachnida; order Ixodida; family Ixodidae; genus Ixodes; species Ixodes persulcatus. The sequence continues at coordinate 165,715 of JABSTQ010009832.1, read as the reverse complement.
TCCCCGCCAACTGCCGAAAGAAAGCTACACAACGGCACGAGCATAATGCCCGAGTTTCGGTCGGTGGCGGCGCTGGAGTCTGGGCGTACTTGTTATCACGTGACTGCTCTTTGCGTCGTCTTTTTACGGTTATCTGCTTTTCGTGTTCTCTCGTTTATTTTTTTTTTTTTTTGTATTGTCACGAAGGTGAAGGGGGGATGGCAATTTCGATACGTAACGCCATTTAGGAGAGCACTTAGGCAGAACGGGGGAAATGGCTTTCGGCGCGCTGCGGTGCAGAATTGTTTGTTATTCCAGGTTCGTTCTTTGGGCCCTGTACAGGCTCGCGGTCGTGAGCTCAATTAGGTTACGGACGTGCTCGACGAATCGCGTTTCTGCCCGAGGTCACATGACTGGGACAACTGACTGCGGGTCTACGTGAGGAGTGATGGTAAGAAGGCAGCGTTCATTGGCAAAATGAGAACGTAGCTTCTCTTCTGCTGTCGACTGAAGGGTCAAAATAGCAAGCCCCGTGGAAAGTGGCTGCTTTGGCCCTGGTGCGCTCGGTTGTTCTCTATGTTCTCTCGAGCGTGGTTCTGTCGCTTGCCCATTTGGGTGTTAACGGCGGGCGGGCCGTTTAAGTGGCTCATCTCTGTGCAGGCTAAGGTAGGGGAAGCATCAGCGTAGTTGGCACGGGTCCGGGGTGCTGGTAGCTACATGCCGATTGTAAGAGGCTCATTCCGGCGGCGGGTTAGAGGTGGGAGCGGAGATCGCTTGAGACACGCTGGTTCACTTTTTATAGCTTTTCTATGTTTTTTTTTTGTGAGTTTTTAGACTTCTTTTTTATAGAACGGGCTTCAGAGTAGACCTCGGGATATCTAAATGACGAAGGGTTACCCTTTTATTTCGTCAATTATTATAAGGGCGTTGACGATGACCTGCTAGATTTGAACGAGTTGTTTTAATGCTCTCGTTTCGATCGGGTATCTGACTGAAGCTGAGGTACACTGGATAGCATGCTTATTTAGTCTAAACTGCTTATAATATTTTTTGTACATTAGGATAATGAAAGTAGAGAGGGGCATTATTTCCGAACCTTGGCTGTAAGAAAGACGGAAAAAAATAATCGGTGCCTGCATGTAAAAATCATAAATTCTTAACTTGACGTCAGCAAAAAGGTGTATATATTCCTTTCTGTCTTTTCTTCTAGTTCGTTCATCAGTCAATAACATTTCAATAAACACAAAAACAAATTAAAGACGTTTACAAATCTCTGAAATGCGAAATTTGACCGCAGCTCTTGAGGTGGAGAAGGGGAGTGTATGCCCCTCTTCCTCCTCCGTACCCTCCCCTTATCCCCTCCTACTCTTCTCCTCATCCTCCCCTCCTCCTCTGCTCCTCCTCCTCCCCTCCTTTCCTACTCATCCACCTCCACTCGTCCTCTCCTCCACCTCTCGTCCTCCTCCTCCTCTCCTCCTCCTCTTCGTCCTCCTCCTCTCCCCTTCTATTCTTCCGTACCCTCCCCTGCTCCTCTTCTATACCCTTCCCTCCTCCCAGAGTTTCCCCGCTAAATTTAGCGGTGAAAATGAGGTCACGGGACTTAGTGTCAGGTCACCCATGAACAAATTCAGTTTCTCCGGTAGACTAAGCGGGAAAATTGACATCACGTGACCTCAACACAAATTCAGTTCCCCACTAAATTTAGCGGAAAAAATGACGTCACGTGACTTTTTGTCACGTCACCCATAAACAAATTTAGTTTCTCCGCTAGATTTAGCGGAAAAACTGACATCACGTGACCTCAATACAAATTTAGGTTCTCCGCAAAAGTTAGCGGAAAAAATGACGTAACATGATTTCGCGTCACGTCACCCATGAACAAATTACGTTTCTTCGCTAGATTTCGCGGGGAAATTGACATCAGGTGACCTCTACACAAATTCAGTTTTCCGCTAAATTTAGCTGGGCGGTTACGCCGACGGTGACGCCGCGAAACGAGGAAGCGGGCGCCTAAGGGCTGGGCTCTAAAATGAAATAAAATGACTTCAATAAATGTTTTGTTTCTCCACACTTAAGACAATATTACATAAAGTTATCTAAATATATAATCTCGGAATAGTTTAGAATTTTTAAATGTTCTTTATGTGACTGATGAACAGATTAAATTATAGACTAAATGTCACATATTAAATGACTGAACGTCTCAATTGGCCATAGCACTAATTAAAGCAGGTGTACAAGTGGGAATAAAATAGCTCTAGTCCTAACATTTAAAAACTGCCGTGTAAAGGTTCTTGTCTAATAAATGTTAAAATTTGCACTCGTTATCTCGCTCGAGATTAATTATCTACTCATATTGTTATATATATATGCGTATCTGCTACATAATCAGCTCTCCTACATAAATATTCAAAGCAATTTTTTTTTTTTTTCAAACTATGGATATTAGTACCCGAATTTCTCACCTGCTAGGTAGCAGACGTTACTTAACCTCAGTGAAAACCTCCACAGCTTAGACACTGTAATTAAATAGGAGCTTCTTGAAAGCCTCAAATAAGCCGCTGACATTTTGCTAAGACTCTTAGCAAAACGTCCGCAAATGCTCTGAGAGAGACTTCCGCCAGGTTCCCGCTTAAGTCCTCTTCTACCAGCTTCGACTGCTCTAGTATTCCGCCTCTAGTTCCTTGTGCAGATGAAATAATGTACCTCACATATCAATACAATGAAAAATAATTAAATCTTCCGGAGAGATCTGGTAGCATTAATAGGTTAATGATCAAGTAACTCAACGATGAGTTTATTATTGGGTATACGAGCGAACGCGAACATGTGCGTTTGCGATAGCGTTGCGTGCTCCACACTACTCGTGCGCGGATTCACTCTAAAAAAAATGTGTTGCCATAACAACCCTTGTCACATATAAGACACCCCAAAACTCCAATTCGACGTACAGAGCACTGCCATCGAACTGACGGCCCAAGCTTTTGCGAGAGACTCGATGACGGTGGGATATAACATATGAAACAGCTAAAGCACCTATCAAAAACTTCAAAACTTCAAAACAAAAAAAACTTCCAGGTTTTGCAGTAGGACAAGAAAAAATGATTACTTTTTTTTTGCAGTTAGTCACACGTGCATTAGCTAAGTCAATAAGTTGTACAACTGGGCTATCGAGCCGCCCGTGAAGGTTGCTACCGTCGGTTCACCGTCAGTGCGCTGTGAAGTTTTGGGTTGTGTTATATTTAGGGTTCCGTTTTTTTTCGGTTTCTATTTTTTCAAAATTCGCCGTACTTTTTTTGGTGTTTATTTTAAAATTCAATTTTCGTTTTTTTTTTTTCTCGGCGTATATTTATGCCCACAAAAGTTTATCGGCTTTTTTCTGTGAATATAAAATAAGCACCAACGGACACCGGATCAAATGATTCTTGTAGCTCTGATATTTGTGATCACTCAAAGAATAACGGCACAGATACATTGAAAAAGAAATGAACACTTTATTTGGGAAATGTGTGCAACTGTAAAATAATCAAGCAAAAAAACATAGAAGTACCAACAAGTCAGATATAAAGCCTATGCCCAAAAAACACGGAACTTCGCCTTTTGTACATCAGGATTACGTGATCTTATTATAGTACACACACACAAGTATTTATCCAGGTTATCCTCGTTGATCCGCATTCTTTCTTTCCTGTTAATATGATCCTGAGCTTCGAGAATGCCTTTTCAACGCCAACACTGGACACTGGCAGGCTGAGGAGATGAAGCGCTGCCTGAGCCATAATCGGCCAATCAACCAATTGTGACCGCCAAAAGAGACAAGGTGCGACTTTTTGAAGCTCAACACAAAATGCAGAGCTTGCATCAAGTCAGTGTTCCTTACAACGAGTTTGAAAACACGCTCGTACACGGCGAAGTCATGGGGCATTTCGGACTTCACGTTCCGATCGATGATACGCACATTAAACCAAAACGTCGTGATGGCACCCGTGTATTCCATTCATTCTGGCACGTTTCGATAGACACTGTCGTTCCACTTTTTCGCCACGACTCTGCGGTACGACTGAAAGGTCAAAGTGACCTTTTCCGGTTAAAACTGAATTTTAGAAAATGAATTCGACGTACTCTTTTCGGTTTTTATTGGTTTAAATCGAAAATGCCGAACCTAAAAACCTTTTCGGTTAAAACCGAATTTCCGAAAATAGACTCGGCGTACTTTTATCGGTTTTTATCGGTATAAACCAAAAACTCCGAACACTAGTTATATTGCCAGGCGGGTCGCTGAGCGAGCGCGTACGTGACCAAATGGTTACCGTGCTTAGCTGTCGCGCGGAAGATCTGCGTTCGATTCCAGGCTGCGGAATGTTCTTTTATTTATTTTTTCTACTTGCCGTTTCCGCAAATTCGAGAACTTTTTTGTCTGATCGAGTTACGAATGTTCTACATGCCGACCGTTCTAGGCCGAATGTTCCAGAGACCCAAAAGGTGCTCCCCGTGGCAAGCCGTAGTCAGTCTCGCCCCAGCGTTCAATCCTGCTGTTACGCCGCCCGCGACGCTCTATTGTTATCTTCTGTTTCCATTTTGTTTTGGGCACAAGTTCGCCCCATTAAACGTTTAGTTTGTTTTAGTTTTTGTCGCCTTATCACTTGTCATTCGTGACAATATATGACAAGGGGTGTAAGAATAAGCCTTTTTGTTTTCTGCGTGAAAACTGCGGTCTTCAATTGGCGCACGGCGACGACGCGCATGTGCAGCGTAGAGCCGTCGAGCACGCAATGCGCTTATTCAAACACACACCATTCGTGCTTGCTCCTACACGCTATGCTTAAACTTTCTATTGAACTCAAGAAACTGAATACATAGAACGATACAGAAACGTAAAAAAGTGCAGAAAACCTGCGGAAAAATTAAATATTTCTACGTTATAAACGAGCGTATAGACCTTTTCGGCCTCCGTCGCATGGGCGCTGCCATCTTGGAATCTCGTGACACGGCCGCCATAAGGTGGCTTCAACTCGTCGCTCCACTCTCCCCTCCGCGCCTTGGAGAAGGCGCGGCATTCGCGTTTTTCGTCGCGTTTCACCGCGTTTCTCGCCTTATCGTAAATTGTCGCCCGATGTTTACATTTACAACTTAATTGCATGCCAGCATTATGTGCACGAATACATATGCAGTTAATTGTATAACCGATTTTGACTATTCTCACTGTCGGCGTACCGGATACGCGTGAGGAGGGAGGAGATACAGAAATCAGCGTCAGACCTGGCGCATATTGAGCCCACTTATTTATGACAACTTAAATTTACAAAGTGATAGTGGCGGAGTATTCGAAAAACTATAGTGCAAATGTATATGTATAATCGCGCATTTCGAATCTTAAGGAATGTGACCAAAATACTACGCAGCATTTGAAGCTATGTGTGTTTCCTGAAAGCCTCCGGCCTTGCCTTCATAACAAATTTAAAATAGTTGTTTTTGATCATATAGGACATATAATATATACAGGTGACGAACGTTCAACTCACATTTTATCTGATGCTTGGAATAATGGTAACGTTCACATCGGGCGATTTGTTTATGCACGACATTACACCTAAATCTGTTAGACGGTCTTAAATCGTTTTTGTAATAGAAACGTTTGCTTGATTCGTTTATTTATGAATTTAGAGAAACTATACACTATGCTCGGTCACATATCTGCAGTCATTAAAGGGTGTTAACATTTTTTAATCAAAATGTAATTAATGCATTTTATTTATTTTAAACACAAAGATCCACTGAGAAATAATCTGTCACAGGCAGCTTGAGAATGCCTAGGGCTCGCATTACGTGATGCCGAAAAGAAGCCATCTACATGGAAATCACCCAAGTTCAGGGTTGTTGATTTTAAATCGCATCAGTTTGCATGGAGATCTGTCATGAAGGTTCATGAAGTCGAGCCTAGCATTCGACTTCAACCAAACGTACGAGAAATCACTTCTCTCGTAGCCTTAATTTTATTTGGCAAAGTTTGTACAAAGACAAAATTTCAGATTTCAATTGATGGGCCTCACTTATCTCATGTGCCAAGCGCGTCGTAATCAAATGTCAGTAAAACAAATAGTTCATTTTCTAACGTCAACGTTGTTAAATTCTGTTAATAAGTACTTTAGCAAGGTCAATAGATAAATGAATTTCCCACCCGAACTAGGACGCGGACCATCGAAATGTATCTCGAGTACTTAATTTTTTTTTAAAGAAAACAGCCCGAGACAATATCACTTATTTCTTAGAGTATCTGAGTATTATAGGAGACATTTCGAGTTTCTAAAGTCCACAGAAAGTTGGTGTCCGCGAAAATCAGTCAGTGAACTTGCGACTTCGTGTGTTTTTCGCGATTTAGGAGGTTTTTAATCAGGTTGTGGACCTGCATTTTTACTATATATCTACTGATTAGTCTCTTCATTAGTTTTTTTTTTTTTGTAAACTAGGCTCAGTGGGTCAGGCCGTAGACGATAGAATTCTCATTGTGCATTGCAGTCGTTACGCCGCCGAACCTGACCGAAATTATCGACGAACATGACCAGATGCATCGTAAAGCATTCGTAAAAAAGTCCGCGAATATGACTCGAAACCACTTCGTGGTCCTCGAATTGGCTCAGTACCAGAGTTTTATTAGTTGTGTGCTATTGCGGGCACATTTGTATGACGAAATTAGGCGAGAATGACATAACACACCAACACAGCCGAGAGCGCGCTGAAACCGAAACCAACCAAATTGAAGCCACCCAATGGCGCCGAGTGCGTCAGCGCCCTCTGTCCGCCGGTCGGGTAACTACTGAGATGAAAAGGTCTATAAAAAACGCTCAAGTGTGTGGACTGGCACGCGCACTAACCAATTTTTCAGATTGCCAATCTACTGCACCGTGTTTAATGCACACACTCGTTTCGCTTGTCACAGTCGCGATACTCCTACACACATCACACAAAATTCAAGGTAAATTCGCTGCAGACACGATTGCAGAATTATCCAAGGACGCGCCTCAAGCGCGTTGAAAACATGTTTTCTGCGTGCATATGTAGGCATCGAACATGCCTGCAGACAGTTTTTGGTACGATTTTTTAGAGAGGACTGCCATACGAGAAAGAAACATGCTTCAGGCAGCGTCTGCGTGCCGTCCATGGTATTCGCGACTCCAGCGAACTATAGAGGGCGCGCTGCTCAGGCAAAATGGCGGAAGAAAGGAGGTCGTTTTCGTCGTTCAGCACGCGGACCTACCACAAATTCCTGCACTGCAGCGTAAAATCAGTGTTACATTTGAAAGCAAAGCTATTTTTTGGATAGTAAAAACCTTCTTCTAGTCAGTGCGTAGGAATAACAGGGCGGAATCATAAAAATAATTACTGGAAACGATATTTGTTTCTATGCTGCCTACGAGAACCAAGCAGCGATAGCAGACGACTGAGTCGAAACGACCTCCTTTTCTGAGCTTCTCGGCGCTGCCGCTACGCTGTGTCGATTTCGCTGGAGTCGCGAATAGGCGCGTTGCAGCAGCTGTGCATGGGCGCCGCCATAACACACTATGATCATTCCTATTGCCTTTGCTTCACTTCATTGGGACAGCAGCAGAAAAGGTCGTAGACATTTTGGATTCTACGGTGTCCTTCTCTCCCAGCCTTGGCCTCTGTGGAGGCTCGTCAACGCCCGCTTCAGTGGCTCGGCATCTGGGTAAGAATAGTGAAGGTCAGTAATGTCCGCTGTAATCTGGCGCCTGCGCAAAGCGTCTAGTGTAGACCGCGGTTGTTTTTGATAGATGGTGTGCCCTCGCCTCCGTATTAAAGTTTCTTGAAAGCGTCACTGCTTTTGACTGTCTCATAGTTAGGAAATTTTATGTTGGAGCAACGGAAAGCGACGTAATTTGTTCGATCATCATTCGAAGTTCGACAAGAACGGAGACATTTTATTACACAGTTTTACGATGGACAATTTCAAAATTAGGGACTAACTAAAAAATAACAAACAAACGACAATTTTATTTTTGTTAAAGGTTTTTTTTTAGTTCCGCTTTTTTGTGTTAGTAATGTTTTTTTCGCTGAATCAATAAGTTTTTTTTTTGCCTTTATTTGTTGGTTCGCGGGACATTAGTTCAGGTCGTGCACGGTTTTGCGCTCAGATGTATTACTGAGTTTAAAAGGGAATGGTTCTGAAAACTAGGAAGTTACAAATTATACTTCGAGTTTTAAAACATAAATTAGCGGATATTTCAGATTTTATTTTTCTTACACTTTCGGGCTCTTACCAGTCTATTTCCAAATATTATCTCCAAAATATCACCAAGAGGATAAAGGTCGAAAAAACGAACTAGCATTGTAACTTCAAAGGAGATCGATACAGAAAGGGCAGCAGCGAGGGGTTCTTTGTCTTTCCCAGTACAATCATCGGAATAAAGTAGACTACCACCTGAGGATGTGAATGCTGATATTTTTTGTTCAAATTTGATGTAGCAATTGTGCAGTTTTTATGTTGTTTTCGATCTACTCCTATATCAATCTCGAAAGCAATTAGCAGAGTTAATAAATAAATGAAGTATGTGCGGGGGACAAAGGGAGTGAGGGGGAGAAAGAAAGGGAGTAAAGATTAAAGATGATAGATGATGTTGCATGTATCGTCGCGGTTAATAAACCGGACAGATGTCCAGAGGAGGTGTTAAAAACAATACAAACTAGGTAGATTGTAAGCTATATAGTTTAAAATACAAATACAACACAATACATACTTGTTGGTGAGCGCGTTGGTATGTATAAAACTCTTTCTAAAGTTACGTACGATATAGTTTACGAAACAAAGTATATTGTACTACGCGCAAATTTTGAGGATCGGATCCTCACAATTTACACGCAGTGCTACAAAAGGCACTGTTGATCGAGTTAAGAGCTCTTTATACTTCGTTTCACCTCAAGCCAAGACGCAGACGATACTACAGCCAATGGCACCAATCAAACAACGTCAAAACCGCAACGTCATAGTGATTGTACTCTACCATCGCTGAACCAATCGTGTGCAAGAAAAAACAACTGACTTTCGCTTTTCACGCTGTTTGGTTGGTCCCATTAAATAGTAGAATAGTCTGCGTTTGTACCTAAAGTGAACAGGAGTATAGGGTGTTCTGCATAGTTCATTCAGTACTAATGACATTTGGGCGTCATGAAACGCCAAAGGCTGTACGTGCATGTTTTTCTCATACTGGCTCTGTTTCTTTTTATCTCAAAGTGTTTTTGGTAATGTACTTTTATATAAACCTCTAAACTGTGTTATAAAAAAAAAGCAAAAAAAACATTGGACAAAAAAAAAATTGCGAGTAAGAGAACAGAAAAAAGAACGCTTTTAACCTACCGAGCTTGGAGGCATCATTTGAGCGGGCGGAGACAGAAGATAATCCCCACACTACTTTTTTTTTTCAGATTTTATGGCACGCGCCATGATCGTCCGAACGTGCCTTGAAAAACGACGCATATTGTGTCAGCACCCAGCAACAATTCAGCGTTCATCTAAGTCCTTCCAAAATGGAGATTATAGTAACGGTAGCGCTACGTCCTACGTGCGACTGCAAAGATAAACTTTGTAAACCCAAAGCTATTTCGAGGTGCAATGATGTGCGCCATCGACGGCAGAAAAATCGGTCTGTTTCAAATTTCTTCGCAATCGCGCTTGCACAAGAGCCGCTCGTGAGCTCAATTGGTTGCGAAAAAATAATCAAGAACTTACGACATGGATTCCGCTAAGTTTTCACGCACAAAGTTTAATAAAGTTGCTGTCGTCGTAGACGTCACTAGGACCAGTTAGTGCGTCAACGTCTTTACTTCCTTCTGTTTTCTAGTGTGTTTTTTTTTGTTATTTTGTTATTGCTATAACAAAAAACTCATAACTTGCTTCATAAAGAAAAAAAAGTGTGGGCGTGTTGGATGCGAGAGAGAGACGAAAGAAGTTGCACCGCAGCGGCTTAAGAGGCCGGCGATCGATTGGGGGTAGAGGACTTGTCGAGGTAACGGCTAAGTACAGACGCGGCTTAATAGGAGAGACTTGGAAGCCAACCTTATTGAAGCGTTGCGACCACAAAAAAGACTGCCTCGCGTAAATGAAAAAAAAGAAGAGCCAGGTAAACAAAACAAAATTTGTCTCGTATATATTTGTTTTTCCATACCAGCTTCACGCTGGAGTATTATATTTCGTTCTTGCCTCTTTGACGCCAATGATCCTACAATTCCGGACCCCAAGTCTGCGAGCCTGGTTGGGTAACCCTTTTCTTTTCTTCTTTCGGTGGACTATCCGAACGTGGGGGGCTTTTTTCTTTTACTATTTTTATCGTGCGCGTTTTATTTATTACCCCCGGTTTTTTTTTTTTTTTGTTTGTTGTTCCTCTTGTAAGGACCAATAAATTTCTCTCGCGTTTAGACTCTTTTTTTTTCTTTGTTCCACTCTTTCGAGTGGGTCATCTTATTTTGTTTTGTTCACGGCTTACTCTTTTGAGGAGTTCTCTTCTTTTCCTTTGTTTGGTTTCGTCTTATATATCGCGCAAAGCTCGAGTTCGCTCGGAAGCCCTATCTATCCGGCGCGGCGGCAGCGATTCTTTTCTAGCGCTTCACAGTGGGAACGACGACGTCGACGGAAGAAAAGAGGCGAAGAACATCTTACAAATCAAAGAGGAACACTTTTATAGAGAGCCCGGACAAAAGAATCCCGACCGCGATGGGAAGGAAAATCCATGTTTCCACCTCTTCATTCTTCACACCTGGGGCCTTGCAAGCTGCGGGACGGAAAAAAAGTCCCACTGTTGAAATATCGCCGGATAGATGTGTTCTTATCAGGCTCATATTTTTAGTTTGTGTCTTTGAATCGCTTAATGTTTTTTTTTTTATTTATCTGCACGCTTTTATTGAAGCCGACATAAGTGGCTCGGATGTCTATATTATTTTTGCGGAGATTAGAATTGCTTTCCTATATTCCCGTACGCACGCCTGTTTGTTCGCGTTAGGGCCTAACTCTACAAAGCACTTTCTTGGTTCCCCCTTGTCGTCACCGTGGAGTAATGTCTGACAGCACCAGAAGAGACGGACGGCGAGAGACCACGTGGGCTTGCCTTTGTCGCGCGTCAGCCAACTAGAGCAAGCATTACCATGCGTAGGGTACGAACTGAAACGTCCCCAGTGTATCAACATAAAAGCCTAGACCTCATCCTCGTTTGGAATCCGGCAAATTATTTATGCTTGTCGGGAGCTAAAAACAGGGGTGTCATTTAAAATAAAGAAAAATGAATACAAAAAGGGGTAGCGATATTCAGGCCAAGCCAGCTTTGTCATCATTCCGGTAGGGTCTCGATTTGGGAAGAGAGCAGATTTCGCTGTGCTGTAAACAGAATTATTTTTCTCTAGTGAATTGTGTTATTTAAGCAAACAATCATATTAGCACTTTGGCTGAAACGTTGTTCGTAAGAAAGGTTTCTGCGTCATTGGTTTTCTACGTAGTGAAGACTGCAAATATTTGGGTACGTGGGCGCACCTTAGGACAAGTTCAACATTATTAACTTGAGACTGCATCGAAAAATGCTTTCTGGATTATAACATGGCTGAAGGCAAACTCCTCCCACCATCGACCTCAGTCTATACTTCACAGTATTTTGCCTTCATCTTCTACCCGTCAAAAAAAAAAAAAAGTTAATTTTAAATTTTTTGTCTATGCCTTGGGCATTCGTCAAATAGTAGTATTTAGTGGACATAACCTTTCTTGTAGTTCTTATGTTGGAGCAAAGGATAACATTTGTTGCCTTCTGAAAAAGATTATGTGTCGTGTGTCACATTTACAAGTAAACTGGGTCAAAGTGTACAAGCGTGCTACAGGGGAACTTGCTGCTTGAGCGTTCATGCAGCAGAGGAGGGTGCTATAAATCGAGAAGCTCGTGCTTGTGGCGATTGCTAAAATGCATGCTAAAGTAAGACGCGGTACAGATGATTAGTGCATCTACGTGCTGTTCTAACCCCCTTCGCGTCGAAGTCAAGCTTCCCAACAGTTAAATAGTTATTGCTAGGAAGCCCGCTTTACTTGGCGAACGGCGAAGGTGCTTAAGTGAAGTCTGGGGGAGGAACCGCTCTTAAGGTCCTGCAAATATTTTTGGAAGGGTTAGACTTTTGCACTGAAACTGACGTTATCAAACGCAAAAATTTTAATGAAATGTTATTATATATTTTTTATTTTAGAAGTTATAAGCAAATTGCAATGACAAAAACAACCAAAACACTTTTTCTAAGACGCGTTGTTTTTATTTATTTATTTATTTATACACGTGCATACCTTCAGGGCCGTTAGGAATTGAAGAGGGGAGTGGTACACATCAACATAAGACAAAATGAAATGGTTGGTCAGTAATATCAAAAACGGCGGTTTGAAATAAATCGAAATCTTGAATTGTTGCAACTTCAAAGGGAATGTGGTTCCAGTCATTAGAGGAGCGTAAGATGAAAGAATGAAACAATTCCGGGGACACCTAAGCACTTCTTATGAGTTGTGAATGCTAAGTCATGAATGTCGTTCTTTTGTTCCCTTAGTTCGTCTGCAGTGTACTGGCGTGGACGGCCACGTTTCGCTACTGCCGAGGTTGCGGCTGCCGCCGATATAGATGCCTCAGGCGCCGCCATCTTCCTCGGCGCCGAGAAGAGCAGAAGCGGCCGCACCCCCCTTTCCGGCAACGCCAGTCACGAGAACGGCGGCCGAGCGCGCTGTTGTGAAGCGGCCGCCAATGGGAGCGGTCTAGGAGCAGTTCTGCTAATGGGAAAATGAAAATTTCCTTCGCGTTCTTCCGCGGTTACAGACGCCGCCGGCTCCGCTCTATGGGACAGTTAATGATTTCGCATTAAAAAAAAAAAAAAAATTATTAGCGTTGCATGATGTACCGCTTACCTTATGAAGGTGATTTGACCGTAATTATATAAATGAAAGTGAGGTGTGTAATGTACTGTGCAAAAATGCGTGATGGTAAATTTTGTGAAAAAGACAAATTCGTCCAATTTTGCGACGTGATGTTAGAGGTTGCAGACAATTAAATATAAATGAAGATATACTCGCGGTACGTTGATAGCTCGAATAATAAATAAAAGGAGTTGAGTTATTTTGTATAAAGTTTAATTGATTTACGGGAATTTCGATGTTAGAATTTTGAATTGAAGAGGCATACTCTTGTTTTAAACGAACGAAATATTCGCAAAAAAGTAGCGTTTTAGAAGCCAACGGTACAAGTGAAGCATCTGTTCTATCGTCTGCGAGTTCAAGAGCCCCTGGAAAGAAAAAAATATGTTTTTTTTAAACAGTCTGGTTAGGACACGCATGCTAAAAATTAATTTTACGCGAAAAAAAATGTTTTAGCATAATTGACAGCGCGAGATTTGTTTTAAATTATACGCCAAAGTCCGTGATGGCACGGAGTGGTTATACACCATTTCCACTTCAACGAGATGGTGATACACTCTCTCCACCTCAACATGATTGCCAAGCCAATCCACCTCTCCTCGACGCGCCCGAAATACCGGGAGAGAGAACAAGTGGAAAGGAGGTGACTACCAACTAAATCGCGCCTCGCGCCGTCTATATTGCTCTAACATTTTTTTTTGCGTAACATTAATTTTTTGACACGCGTGTCCTATCCAGACTGTTAAAAAACTTATTTTCAAAGGTTCTTTAAATTTATGACCGGTTTTTTTTTTAAATTACCCATCGTCGGTTCGTTGATAGGCTTCTTCACTTCGGACTTTTTTCGTGGTTGCCTATTAGACTGAAGTGCCAAGCTGGGGGGGGGGGGGGGGGGGTCTTTTTCATATTTAATCAAGAATGGATGCAAACTGCTTCAATTCTTGACCTCAGTTTATAGTTCACCTGGTTTTTGCTTTCATCTTCTTCCCCGCAGCATGGAGTCACTCGTTTGTGTATTTGTTTTTGACACTTTTGAAACGTCATGTTTCGTTTCTTTTATTTACATTAAATAAAGACCAATTTCATTAAGGGTTAGGACGGTTGGCCGAATTATAACTGTTATTTATCTTTTAAAAATATATTTTTACTACTCTAACCTATCACAAAGTCTCTCTATGCGATGTCACCACTGATCTACTTTATCCATTTTGTGTTGTCAGGTCATAGATGATCAACTACAATTTTGAAACTCTGTCCTTGTTTCCTAGATTGCCCAAAACACCATATAGGTAGAACCCCCAAGAGGGCTGATATCAATTTTTGCGTGCCCTGCACATTTTTAAGGTAACAAAATTGAAGTACTTCGATGTCTTCCTGGGTATTAGGGTTGTGACGTTGTCTTTATGTGCCGCTGTGTTTCGGTGATTTCATTTGTTTCGTGCGACAACTTTCTTGGAGACCACAAGCTATGGATGGAAGGATGCGGTAAAAAGAGGCCCATTTAATACCTAAACTCAAGTCAGGACACAGCGTTACAGCTTGACACAGCGACATTCTTCGCGGCTCAATTAAAAAGAACAAACGCTCTAAGCAAAAAAGAAAAAAAGAAAAACGTTTACAAATTTCTGTTATGTGAAATTAAAGCGTAGCTCTTGAGGTAACTTGAGTTTGGGATATACCGGGCTAAATAATTTGAGAAAAAAATATATTTATGTACAAATATAAACCTCGTACTCCTGCGTACATAATATAAATTATATATATGCATATATGCAACATTAGGACCTGATGAAGAGCGATTCCCGCTGACGCAGAGAACGTCGTCTAATAAACACGTTTTAAAGCATTTCCTTTATTTCTACGATATATATACATATATATATATATATATATATATATATATATATATATATATATATATAATATATAATATATAATATATAATTATTTATGATAATATTTTTATATAAGCAGGAGGAGGGGAGGATATGTAGGATTCTCCCTTTTTCCTCCTCCTTCTCCTCCTCCTCCAGTTACGCCGACGGCGATGACGACGCCGACGCCGCGAAACACGGGAACGAGCGCCTAAGAGCTGCGCTCTACATTAAGGAGGATGGGATGCCAAGCGCATACTAAATTCTATAATACCACCAGCTTATGGAAACAGCCGCGAGCTCAGCGTTATGCGCATTCTTAAAATCTAATATACGCACCAAGCGTTTTACGCTGTTATGTAAAAGGCGCAAGCGCATTCCCGTTGATCGATAATGGGCGAGTGAAAACAATGCATTTATTTTCACGTTCACGAGAGTTATTTGCTATCGCGCCTGGGTTCTGATAGCGTGGCCCTAACCTTAATTAGGAACAAGGCGATTTGTTACACGTCACACTTAAAATAAAAATAAATAAATATTATTTCGGTGGAAAGGACGCAATGCATGGCTAACATTATTATATAGTGTTTATGCCCTTACGTTATGAGTGGGAAAGTTTGACATAAGACAATCCTCGAAATAAAAATACTCCACTTGCGAGCTTGGTGAAGTAGCTTGTGCAGTCGCAATCAAACTTAACTGGAACGCTCGACTCTGCGTCTTCCTCTGTCGGGCGCTAGCCTGGTGGCAGCCGGTGGTACCAATTGGTCATGTGGCGGCGGGCCCATCTCAGAGCGCGGGGGGAGCGCGTTAGATTCTCGCACCAAAGGCAGAAAAAAATAAAATAACGTACACCGCTTTTTAAGATTTGTGTGTATTGTATCTTTAGTCTGCACATTGCATTACAAAACTCATTTCTCGACACAAAAATTAAATAAAGTAAAACCGGTCTGATTAGTGCGTATTTTTGATACAGGTTTAACGTTATCTAATGCGATACCCGCCTGAGCTCGGAGTTACCTTGTCCCCCCCCCCCCCCCCCCCCCCCCCCCCGCTCGCGCTCTGGAATTGGCTTTCCGCCACGTGACCGATTGTGAGAATCGGCTGCCATCAGGTAGTGCCCCGCGGAAAAAAACGCTCGTTCGTGCGTTCCAGTTAAATTTGATTCCGACTGAACCTATAGTATAAAGAGGGTGCTTTTTTTATGTCGACTAAATTTATTTTGAAAACGCCGGAAAAGGTGAGCTAACGCGGTTTTGGCAGTGTGTTATACGGCCAGGAAAAGATATTACAAGAGGCTAATCGTCACAATAAGTAAGTTAATTAAGCAAAATTTATTCTTTAACTTTTTAAGTTGTAGAAATCGTAATCAAATACCACTAATTCAGTCAATTTTAGCCAAACTAAAAAAAACCGTCGTAAGCGCGGGGGTGCGCTTAACGTATCCCTCGTGCAACAGGTTCAAGGCAGGTGGTAGGTAAACGCGGATGATAATCTGGTCATTCGTTCTTTTCTATAGCCATCTTTGCGCCTGCTGCATGAGTAGTGACTTTAGCTCACCCTCTCGCATCCCAAGTGCTTTACGTCTGTCTAAAATCTACCGATTTAGTGGTTTTTGTGGCGCTTAGCAAGTTTCTGATTGGAGCCATATTTTCATTTTCACTAATTATTAAGTTAATTAACAAGTTTTACTCAATTATTTGAGTTACTGGGATGATTAGCCATCTATAGTATTTCTTCCTGGCCGTATAACACACACGTAAAGAGAGCATTAGCGTACCTTACACGAATTCTGACAAAATAAGTGTGTTTAAATTAAAATCGAACACCCTGTGTACAAAAAAGCACGGTTAAGGACTGTTGGGAAATCATATCTTAAAAAAGCAATCCAGGCTGCTTTTCTCACCAATATAACTAGAAATAATCTAGTGTTTCAACCCTAACAGTACTTACGTCGTGCGGTTTTGATTAATCAGGCGTACCTTCTATGTTCATAAATAACCTGTTTCTTAAAAACTAATTAAAACAAAACACGCCCAAGACATTTATGATTGATTGCGTGTAGAAATGCGACAGCATTATTCGCGTCTCCAGCTCGACGCTCGCCCTCCCGCGGCGGAAGCGGGAAGCGCTCTAGTGAGGGTCCCCCGATTCTCCTGCTCAGAGGGCACGGCAGAACTGCTCGCGATCATGGCTCGCGCATTGCGATTTCCGAATGCAAACGACACTCTTCACTGTCCCAACTTAGTGCTGCAGCCTGCGTGGAATTGTACCTTACTGGAGAGTTTTAGTATTGCGTATAGAAGCAAACGCAAGTACGCTTTGCGTTTGCGTTAGAGCTGCGTGCCCCACGTTGTGCGTGCGCCTTATCGCCATGCGCCACCCAAGACCCCAATTTTGGGCTCCGCGCACGCGCAGTGCGGAACACGCAAAGCTAACGCAAACTCACAGCGGTTGCGTTTGCTCGTATACGCAATACTACAACTCACTATTGTTTCACCGGCTTCTAACACCAACGAAACGTGCTGCAGTGAGCAGACGTGCCAGCAGGTAGGCCTGTTGGCCAATTGTACAGCCAGTCAAGAAATTGTGGCACACACGTGCGTCTAAACTTTGTTTTTGTGTTGTTTTGGTAGGAAAAAGAAAGTTGCCTATTTGTTGTTGCTCTGAAAATGAGCACGTGTTGTTGCAAATGCTTTGTGAGCCACTTTGATAACCGTTCCTC
The DNA here is from genome assembly GCA_013358835.2 of Ixodes persulcatus. NCBI lineage: Eukaryota > Metazoa > Arthropoda > Arachnida > Ixodida > Ixodidae > Ixodes > Ixodes persulcatus. Next base: position 148,203 of record JABSTQ010009832.1, on the reverse strand, counting down.
AAAAGCACAAGAGCTTACTGCGCTATCTTACATCACATGAACCCTCCCTGCCCCTCTAAGCGTTTTAAGGTCTCACAGCTGCATCAAGAGCACAGTAACTATTATTTCCTCAGTGCTTAATTTTAATTATGAGACAAAAAAGGTGAAAGTTACGATGTTCATTGTGTATTTATCAGGCCTCGATGCGCCGCCACTACTGTTCAGTTATGTAATCTTTAGTCGGTTTCTTTCTCTTGCGAGACATTTTAAACATTTGAGCACTTTCAGCGAATGTGACACTTTTATCGTAGAGCAGGGTAAATGCGGCACGCGCTTACGCACGAGTACAACTACGTATCACGCCACCCCTCGTCCGTATACGCACAAGTAGGACGACCCACGGCCCGCGCATGCGCGTTAAAATTAATTGAGGACGGGAACAGAGCCAAGTGGGATACGTTACCGGTGGCCAGCGCTTTCGCGTGACAAGTGGATATGAAAGGAGGATAAGGAGAGGAAGCCAAATATTTTTTCATGTTATAAATGAAAATTCACCAATTGAGAAGGGAAGAGGGGGGAAGGGGGGGGGGTGGGGAGCTCGGGCTAAACATTGTTTTCGTGTTTCAATCAGTGCTAAAAGAAAAAGGAGCCCGTCTTGTAAAGCATGCTTTTCTGCAAATACACCCTACCTGAGGAGAAGCCTCCACACGTCTTGAAGGAGGTTGCGCTGCTAGGACCTTCTTAAGGGTCCCTGCAAGGACTTTTTTTACTGGTTTTTAAGTGGCACCGAACCTGAACGCACTGAATGTAGTAACTTAATGAAACTTTTCTTTTCTTGAATTTCGCTTTATATTAAAAGTTATAGGCAAATTAAAATTACAAAACAAGCAAAAAAATAACCTCCTTCATGACGTCCTTGGTTGCTTGAGTGGCCGTGAACTAGAGGAGGGGTAGAGTGAGCTCAGCGAGCGCTCACGGCTGCCGCACTCCGTGTTGAAGGCGCGAGAGGGCGCCACTAAAGCATGTTCTGAATAAACTGTATGCAGCGGGCAACCAGAGCGGCTCTCATTGCATTTGCTGCACGATTAAACACTAATTCGGCATGACACTTCATGGCCACAAACGACAGCAAACACGGGGTAACGGTCAGTTCAGAATGGGAGCCAAACCGCAAGACAAAGCTGCTCGCCGAAGGCCTTCGGAACGCTCGGAGCCGGTCGGATCCTGCAGTCGATACGACCGCAGCGCCGCCGCGTACATCCGGGACCTTTCCGTGTCGGCGCCTGATCCCACTACTTCTTTCTAGTATGCGCCGCCTTTTCCACCGCTTGGTGGCGGGTATGTCGACGGGTCATTTCTTGTTTCCGTACTTTATAAACGGCATTTGCTTCTTTTCTGATCTAAAATACTGAACAAAAACTACTTTTATAAATAATTGAAACGGTTAGCGCTAATTATATTTTGTATTTTGACTAAAAAGAAGCTTTTAGCGGCTCTCACCAGTAGTAAGCCCAGGACCAAAGATGTCACACATCACGCGCTTTCGGTACCGCGGGTCGCCCCCGTCGGTAGAGGAGGTTTCCGCGTCGTCTGGTTAAAATATGATGCATTGATATTTAGTTACTCTCTCCGTGCCCGCTGGCTTGCCCGAACCCCAAGAGACGTGACACCGCAAAAAAGGTAGACGCTTAAATATGATTGCAGGGCCCCTTTAAAGACCAGGAGCCAGCTTTTTTTGGTAAAGTATTTAAGATCAAATATAATACGAAGGCGACTTTTGGCACATACTTCTTCTGCATATTGGCCAGAAGTTTGAAGTTTTCATGCAAGATTGTACACTGAAGTGGACAAATGTCAAATATTGTGCCAATCAACATTTGAGTGCCTATCTTATCCCAAGCATCCGGTAGAATGCTACCTGGCTTATATTTATCGTTATTTAAACACTAGTTGTGAGAAAACTAAATGTAATGTTTGGACTAGTAAAAATGTTCTTATGAATCTAAACAAGAAGATACCCAGTAGGGGCAAAACATGCACAATGAGCTCCGTAAACAAAGTAGACATGTTCGAGTTGGTTTTCTCGCTTGGGTTACATCTGGGAACCAAAATAGCGTCTTTGGCTATTTTATAACAATTGACACCGTTAGTATGACGTCACCACTCAAAACAAGCCGTTGCTAGGTTCGTTGCTATGAACGATTACATAGGACTGGGTTTGTCTCCAAAAAATTAATGATTAAAAAAAGAACGTGAAGTATAAATGTCTAAAAAGAATTGATATAGAAGGCAAGATTTTACATTTGCGACGACAGAAGTGTGCCCAGAATCGGCTGTTTCCGGAATATTTGCGACAACATCTTTCGGTCCTCGAGACGTCTCGAGATGCCTGCTGCAGACGACGAACGCATACGGAATGACTGAAGTATGCCGTCTGCAGCAGTCTGAATCGTTTGCGTGATGATATAAATTTATCTAGTGTTTATTGGGAACATGACATGTCTACGAAAACTCGTCAGGCTTATAAAAACAAATTATGCTTCCGTTCTATGCAAGGTGCAGTCTTACAAAATCATCTCAAGTTTAAAGATCTGCTAAAAAGAGAGCAAGATAAACATATGTTTCTAACTTGATGTCAGTGCAGCGTCGGCCCTATTTAGGATTTTACAGATGACGTGCATCGTAATAAAAAAACAATTATTGCGACTCTAACATTATCGGTTTGAGACCCAAAACTCTGTTTTCAGGCGCGCAATATGGGTGTGTGCTTCGTACCTGCTTGTAACAATCATACCAAGAAAAAACAAAATCCTTTCTGATTCTTCCGTTTTCTGTATACCCAAAATAGCGAATGAGCCGGATAAAACATCAGGTAAGTTATGCATCTGTTACGGACAGTTCGTTTGCTCACACAATGTGCACTGAAGCAACTTCTGTGCCTTCAAAACTCCTTGAAACGTGTGCTCGCCTGCACTTCGGCACTGATACACTTCACGTCGTCGTTATAACTTATTATTACACGTGATTCAGCTTCACGGTATTCAGGAAGCCTACACTGGCAGGCGTTCGCGAGCTTGTGCACTTTGAGTGCTGATCAAAGCTGTGCACGAGCACTCTTCGCTTTCAAAATCCCACAGAAAGTTGGCCCTGAGAATAGCAATTTCGTCGCTTGTCACAAACCTAAGTTAAAGCAGTCGCGTAGTCTTTCAGAAATAACCATCGAGCAAGCGAAGCCATTGTGTGGTCTGCTATCAAGGCGAAACCGGTTGTTATCGTGCTTTTATCGTCCCTTTATTGCACTGAGACGCAAAAAAGCTCTTTATGAGTAAATAAGTATAGAAGGCACAATGCTTAAAAATATTTACGTTTTCATCACACAAATTGTAACCTCACGTCGAGTCTCCAAGCATTTGTTCATAACAACGACTTTAGCAACGGTTGTGTAGAGCACAGCGCCATATTGTGACGTCATCACTTACGGAGCCAATCGCCAGGAGCTACCGTTATTCCGAGGGTAGATGAAAAATAATAAAACTATCGCGACTAGACGCAAAAATCGGCAACCGAAGTTGCGATTACGTCATTACGATACAACTCAGACATTTACATTTTCTTTCATCAATGCATTTTAAAATGGGTTTAATTCCAGTTCATATCATCGCTAAATACCCTAAGCAAATATTAAAAGCGAAGACTTTACCAGTCAAAACGTGCTTTGGCAGATTTCACGGACGATTACTCAGATGCTTTTAAATGAATTCGATGATTTATGCTGCCGTGCTTTTCTTCTTTTTTTATCTTGTGTACGTCGCAAGTAATGTTTATGCTCCATTTAATTACGTATATTTTACGCCTCAAAGTTTCAAATGCAACAAAATTGCTGTGATCACGATTTTTATTTTGAATGTGCAGAATGGGCCTTCGAAGTTTTTGTTTTGTTTTCTCGTGTAAGTACACAAAGGTATATAAACTTGAATTCTGGCAGAACGCAAGAAAGCTTTGCATGCAGGATGATTATGAAATCAAAATTTTTGGACGCATATGGGAGCAAAAAAAAATGTTATAATAATAAATATTTCTGACGTGTCCCCAAATAGCTCAAGGAATTATGTGTGAAAGAGAACAAATATACAATATCGCTTGAAAAAAACAACATAAATATCCAACTTCGCATGAAATACTGCACGGATATTACTGCGAAAAGTTGATGCATCCCAATATATTTCAAGGTGCGACAACCGCACTTGGTAAATTCAAATTGAAATCTTATAATAGATGTATAATGCGCATGTGGTTAGAAATATTTGTGATGCCTGCTTGTATGCGGTGGAACATGAAAACAGGCGGAGTTTACAAAGTTTGCAGAGTTATCAACAGAGGGAGCTCTTTGAAAACAGAGATAGCTCCGTCTGTCAAACAAAGAGCAAAAAACAAGCTTCTTAAGTAACGCGTCGTAACTGTTGTACAAATTGTGTAAAACAATATTTGTCGTATAGATGTTAATAAAATGCTTCTGAACACGTTCCGTTTAAGATGGTGGAGCAAAACTTTAAAAAATCCACAAAACGAATGTAAACTCAACTTACAAAATGCTGTAACCTTTATCTAATGTAGCATGAGCATGAAGATAATTGTGTTATCCTTCGTCTTTTCCCCAATCTCGGGGGTTTTGTAATTGTTTGGTGAACCGAGAAATTGCCCTAAAGGTTTTGACGGACGTGTTTGAAATGACTGATGCATAATATTTAACGTTTAACGCTGTATCAACGTAAACTCTGACATCACGCACGATGTTGATGATCATACAGAACGGTAACCGATCTGCAAAATAGAGCGTTTAAGTAGATCGGTCCGATGGCGCCATTATAGATACCCGACACTCCGCCGCCGCCTTTGCGGGTGCATCGTATCGTTACTGCGTATCGTCATCGTTTGTATCGCAGGTATCGAAATGATCTATTAAAACTCTCTATTGACTGCGAGGACATAGCGTCTTGAAATGTAGCGTTAAACTTGAGCGTCCAATATAAAACTTATGTCCTCCAAAATTCATGCACGAGTTTTAACTAACGTAGTACTGATGAACGCGCAACAAACCCTGACAAACAAATGAACGCACAACAAATGAACGCGCAACAAACCCTGAGGCCGCATCCAATACTACTATTTAGAATTGTGAACATGAAAACCTATATAACCTTTTTTTACTTATTTGATACTGCAGACCACAAGCCGTCTAAGAAGGATGAGCAGAGTACAAGCATAAAATACCCGTATACAAAAAGCAAGAAAGAAGACGAGCAAATTAATAGATAACCCAAGAAAGGCAATAAAATACAACAATACAGTATAACTGTGAACATAAAAATATTGCTGCCTTTGAGGAAAGGCTGGAGAGTCGAACGTACATTGAACCTTAGCTTTAAGCGTCTGCCAATGAGTTTTCTCTGGAAGATTGGCCGAAAGTGTACCAAGTTCATTTTTACAACTTGTACTCGCGTACGTCGTGCTAATCGATTGTTTTGTTTTTTGTAGCATTGGGAAATATTTTTTTCTTCCCTTACTCTTTTAACCGCCCTGAAGAGGGTAAACAGTATTCACAAGTAAATAAATAAATAAAAAAAATAATAATGAAGGACTTCGAACTCCCCACTCTCTCTTCATGGAACGTCATCAGAGTCGGATAACGCCAACTTAGCAACTGGACCCGACCAACGATGTCGAGCGTCCTTCGACGCGTTCATTGGACACGAGGCCCAACCGAGCACTGACGCAACACTCGTATCCAATCTGTGTTTTCACTCGATCTCGCTGTGATGACGTCAAAAGTCTAGCGCGCAGACTTCTATTATTCTAGGTGGTTTCGCCCCAACCGAAAGTACGACGCGTATATCCATCCATTCACAGCGACACAATGAAAACGGGCCTTCACGTGCCAAGTCAGACTAATACAAAAACTCGTTCACGCGCCGAGTGTTCGCGGAGCCGAATGCTGTGTGTGTTTGTATGTTATTGGAGCGAAATAGAAATGGTCACCAAAAAAAGAAGCCGCTCAAACTCGGCCATCGCGGCTCGTCCACGAGAAAGACGACTAAATGAAGCCCGCGCGGAAACGTGATGCACGGGCACAAAACACAGTGGCGAACTAAAGCGTCCGTGTGGTGCCAAAGCGGCAAGCACGGACGAGTAGGCCGTCCTAAATGGAGAAGGACACTCCCGACGCTCTCTCTCTCTCTCTGTGCTCCCGCGACCGACTGTCCGCAGTTGGGGAGCTAGCAGAGCGCGTCACGGCGGCAGCAGTAGCAGCAGCAGCAGCAGCGGCGGGAGCAGTCACTCCTCAAACTCCGTGTCCCCGAGCGCAGCCGACCCACCGAAGCCAGGTCCAGACCCGGGCCCCGTAGTCGGGCCCGCGGTGATATTAAAGCGCATGACAAGTTGCAGCTCTCTAGCCAAATGGCTTTTAACCCCGAGGGGGAAGGGAAAGGGGGAGGCAGGGGGGCTTGATTAATGGGCTCACGTAGTAAAAAGCACCGAGCCAGGCGCGCGCGCGCGCTCGCGTCCTGAGGCTGCGTTGTGTTTCACGGTGGCAGCGACGGACCGTGTGCGGTATGGAGGGACGTACACAATGACGGCTGGCGCGCGCTGTGTACAGCCGGAGTTCGGGCGCCGGGTTCGGACCCCCAGTGAGCCGGGCCTGTCTAATCATGGAGCATGCCTCTCGTTCGCTGGCCGCCGGACAGGAGCGCCGGTCCCCAAGCGACGGAAATCCGGGTTTTGGAAGATGGAAGTCGGTGGTGGTGGCGTTGGGGAGGGGGGAAAGGAGGGGAGTATGTCGCTTTTTCTACGTCAACGTGGCGCCCAATAGGGGCTTAAAGCGGACGCTGCTCAGTGAACGGAGGATGCTTCTTGGGAAACATTTTGTGCCTGTAATTTTTCGTGGAGTTTTGTTTGGCTTCGTTTTTTGCCTATTGACGACGAGATTAAACGCGGGTGGCTTAGCTTGTGTATGGTATTTTTTGTTTGTCTGTTTTTTAACCTTTTTTGTAAGTGTGTTGACGGGGGGATTAGGGCGATGGCGAAGCTTAGGGTTGGAGCGGAGTGTCGTTGTTGTTGGTGATAGGTTCCGCGTAGTTTAATTTGTGTCCGGTTCGTTTAGGAAGGACAACATTGGGGGCGCAATATGCAGACTCGGCTGGTAACGCGTTGTGACGTTGCGAATCACTCTTAGATACAGTATAAATTTAGCTGTAGCAGTATCTACATTCCGGCATACTTAAAACATGCAGTACAGCCAAAGCTGCTGCGGAGAGAGGGTAACCCAACCTGTTCAAGAGGAAGGAAAGGAGGAACAGGAGAGAGAGGCTGAGAATCCCAGCCTCTCTCTCCTATTCCTCCTTTTGTTCCTCTTGTTTGAAACTATTTTCGTTTGACAAGCGTCTCACTAAATGAGTAATATCTTGGCCTTCCCTATTTACTTATATAACTATGTAAAACCTTTTTTGCTTCTGTCTTCTACACACACTTTTTTTTTTTGCCACTAATTATTGGAACGCAAATTTCTGCCACAACCTTTATTCCTATCATCCAGCATCACTCACCTAAATAACGCCACAGTCACTTTTTGTAGTACTACGAATATGTTTACTCTTTTTTACTCAAAACTAACTCAAAGAAGAGCCCCACGCCACACAGCCCCTCCCACGCATTATATTGTAGACTCCGCTTCTTGCCTCCTTCACAGGCACAATTACCAACGCCTTTTTATAATACCCTGCATCTTGTGCGTTAATTTGTTAATACACTGAATTCCTGCTATTTAAAACGTGTACCCTCGCGAATATTTCGGAGCGCACAACCACCATCTCCATAACGTCCATTCGTCCTTGAGGTTATCATACGAAATAAGTTAAAAAAATAATTTGTTCATTGGCGCACCAAAGAAGACGGTCACCCCTTCTTTCCCCCTTGATTCCAAGCAGGTCAATGGATGACCACTCTGTCGTAGCTGAACTGAACGGCTACGTGACTTTAACCCCCGCCTGACCGACCGAGCCTTCCGATCCAACCAAGTTCGAGGGAGCTTGACACGTGACCAAGTGATCGAACACACCTGTAGGCGCGAAGTGTGAGGTCACGTTCCATGCTATCGGTACTTGACTGGCCTCGACCGCTCGCAGAGTTCTCAGGCGGTCCGCTAGAAAGTTGACCAAAGTGTAGACGGCGAAAGTAATCCAAACAGAACGGACAGATCGCGGCGTCCCGCGAACCATTAATCACGGCGGCTTCTTCGTGGCGCTGAATCGTATCGCGAATTTATAAGGGGCCGGCAATTCGCTCCTGGATGATCGACGATCCCGCCGTGCTTCTTTTTGGTGAACTGGCTGCGTTAGGGGACGTCTCTTTCCTGTCGTTACGTAGTTTTTTGGGGGAAAGAGATAATGTGGACGTTTCTGTTTTCCCCCGAATTTCCGGCTCTAGATGTGCCGAGTTTGAAGACAACTTCAACTTCAAGATTGGAAGAATCATGTTGCTTGTGTTACAGTTATTTTATTTTATTTTCCAGTTTTGATGAGCTGCCTCCTTATTTTCTGTCTTTCGTCCGGCACAATCTATTTCAAAAGGTAATCTGTCGTTTTTTAGAGCGCGTGCAGCGCCGTATACAGAAACAAATAGTAGAAACGTAAGTGAGCTGGCGCAAGCCATGCTATGTTCATTCTACGAATGCATCGATCCGATCTTCCATAACACATGTAAACGTAAGCGCAAGAAGCGGAACGATTTCGTTCAGACTGCAAGCAATCGTGGTCTCAACGAACTCGTTCCGCTTGTTGCGCTTAGGTTTGCGTGTGTTATGAAAGATCGGCGCATTCCGTCCGTAATGTGAACATAGCATATCATTTTTAGCTAGGTAGTGGGGCACAAAAAAGAAGGCAAACAGAAACAGTGTTGGTGTTCGGTACCTTTAGTGTTATAGCCTTTTGCCGAATATCCTAGAGCTTAGGGGTGTTGGAAGATAGCTCAAAAAGAACACAACCATTCTGACTAATGTTTCGAACTGGTTGATTTACTGCGTCTTCTTTTTGTCAGCTCAGTCTCAGCCTAGTCACGCCACAAATTAAAAACATCTAACGGTCGCCACAGTCCTGATCGCGGTATAGCAGCACAGGCAGATACGACATACGTCTATTCTGCCGCAGTTTGTTCTGCAACTAACCAATCAAAATAATCTTGGTCAGTCGAGGATTGATACACCGGTCAACAGAGACACTCGCGTCCGCTCGTCATCTACGCGTGTAGTCAGTCATAAAGAGCCTCCGGCATATTACGGGTTCTCACATCCGCTGCACTTGTCTGAAGGCGCGCGTGACGCAATTTGTTGCCCAGTCGGGAGACAAGTTTGATGCACCGGCGATATAGGACCCTAAGCTTCACGTTCGGAGACGTTTTCTAGGCAGCAGAATGACAGCATCCTTTAGTTTACTTATTTCCCAGACAGCTAGAAAGCGCGAGCTTCGCTGCGCCATAAGTGCCATAAGATGGATGCACATTATGTATGGATACTTTTAGCGTCCGTCTAGGCTGCCATCATTCTTTATCAAAAGAAAAACTTTTCCAAGTTATTTCATTTTTGCTATCAGCGGTTGCATCAATTATAAAGATCACTCTCGATATGCGTCAAAGTGTGTTCACAAGGCCCACTCACCTATATTGCTGTTATCAGTTACAAACCGCGTGCTTGCCACATTATAAAAAGAATGATGCCCTTCACCCATTATCACATTGGCTGTCATCAAATAATTCTAAAAAAACTCTGCAATTAAGTATAATTTTTTTTTTAAGTTTCTTCAAAAAATAGGTTTTTTTTTTTTTATAAATAACCAATTCTACATGCTTTTGATCAAACCTGAGTCAGGTTTGATCAGAAACTTTCTGTCAATAATGCTGTCATTATGGCAGCACCATCGATTGTTGATTTTGCTTTTCATTTTTTTAAATTTAGACAGCATGGTTCTATACGATAGCTACGCGTCATAAAAACTACAACATAAAATCCAGATGTTCTCTTTGAAAATTCTGTTTAGTGACATATGAGAAAACATTAGTCACTAGTTCTTCTGCGTTCTTATCAGCTAAAGGGGCAATCTCATTGATCGCTCAAAAATAATAAGGTGTTGGGGACGCGGCACGGCCCGCATGTTTTAAGGTGTCGGTTACTATATGCACCATGTCCACCAACAAATAAGGTACCTTCGTTCAACGCTTATTTTCCGCCCAATTAGATCGCTAGCGGTTCAGACCAGATGCCAAACTTTTACCACTAACCGTTATCTCGTTGAAATCGATAAGCCAATTCCCTGCAAGTTTAATGGGAAGATGGGGCCTGTTTTCGGCCGTTTTCGGTACCCGGCTGGAGCCGTCCTGCATGTATTCGAAAGCCACTTCGGCCGCCATTTTCCCATTGAAATTTAAAAAAATAAATAAAAGAAACGTAACTTTTGATAGAGATATCGGTTAATTCTGAAACTTTGTTATCTGATTCGTACCGCTCGCGCTACATTTGGCCAAAGAATGAACGTTCGGCGATGCGTGGTTCATTTTTGCGGTGAAGAAGAAGCTGTAAACCTTTTTTGGGGACACCTCGTATATTATCCCAGTGGGAGAACGAAGGAGCGAAAACATCGGACTCTATACACCAGCGTCTGCTCTGTTCCATCGGCGCGGCCATGTTTGTTTATGCTGACGCCATGACACACTAGGGGGCGGGGGGGGGGGGGGGGGGGGCTGCGCTTTTCGCGAGAAGCCGTTTCTTTCTGTTTTTTTTTAAACCTTCCCACATACGGTAGTGCAAGAACGTGAAAAATGCATAGTCGCCAAGTTTCAAGAACAACACTTATGCACAAAATGTAATACAAAGCAAAAAAAAAAAAAATCTTGTTGCATGCGCAGCTTTTTTCTTCACAACAGCCTGGGTTTGAGATTATTATTTCCCATTTTTATCACTGGGGGCTAGGATTTAGAATACTGGTCTACACTTACCGACACCCTAAAAAGCGCATGGGCGAACCGAGTCCCGATAATATTATTAGCGTTCCGCTGCCAATGAGAATGTGGCCTTATCCGATAAGAAAAGCGTAAAAAGAATGACGAATCAAAAAGCGCGCACACAATAAACCACGCCCTGCGTTTCTTGACCTACGAGCATTACGCGCGCCGCGAAATGAATACACGCGAGAAGTTAAAAATATTGTCATATGCGCTTGTGCTCAATACTGTTTTTGTCCTCTCAAAATTTTCGGTTGCTTCTACTGCCCGGAATTAACTTAATTGTTCAAAATCCTAAGCGAATTAAAAGCGTCCAGATACTCGTTTAATTAAAGACCGATACCCGGGAAATTAATTTTAATATGACCACAACGGCCTGCTGAGTAAAATAGGTGTGAAAAGATTTTCTGAAAGAAGAGATCTCCATGATTCCTTATTATTGTACAAACTTCTGAACGGCCAAGTGTAATGCCGAAGTGTGTTATCCACCGTAAGGTTTTGTTTGCCTTCTTGCTCTTTGAGGTCAGTGGAACTCTACTATGTTAGTGGGCGCTCCATTGCTTTTGGCTGTCACCCGAATTGAAATTTTGTGTAATTGTGTTTCTTCCCCTTCAATTGACGTGCTCGTGCCTTTAAGCTATTTTAAAAAGTTAGCAATGTCAGAACTATATTCTAATATATAAATTTGTTTCCAGTTTTTTTTTATTGTTTTATAGTTTGGTATTCTGTGGGTATAATGTTAGTGTGTTTAATGTGTGTGCGTATGCTTCCTCGTCGTCTGTGTTGTGATGCATCACTGGGAAGGCATGTCGCTGATGGTGGGCATCACTAAATAAACGTAAACATAAACGTATATTACATGGTGCCACTGTTAGCAGTATGCCACTCCTCGAATGGAACGGGGATTGACGCAGGCTTTTGACAAATGACTCTTTGACTGAGCGAACAAATAAAGAGTATGAAACAAAGTTCCGTCCAGACTTAATATACAGAATAATTTAGCAAAAAGAAGTACCGACAAACACGTAGGATATTTTTTTACCCACTAGCCTACTTGCGAACTCTTCAATTCGCGGAAGACTATGTCTGGACTCTTATTACTGATCTATCGGGCGAGATGCCAAGATTCAGTCCCCCTTTCCCACCACGAAAAAAAAAAAAAGAAGACAAGTTTGGCAACCTCTCCACGTAGTCAAGTTTCTCCCGCTATAGCTGGGAGGAGCATCCGAACAATCTGTCTTTGAAACTATCTCGAGTGCAATTTTTAAGAGAGCAGCGCATCACCCGCTCCGGCATCCGCCACGCAGGCGCTCGCTCGCGAAACCTCGTCTCGCATATTACAACCAGCGCGCGCGTTGCAGGCATAAAAGTAAATCTTTCCCTCAGCGCCCCGAAACCCATACACGCGCGCTCGCTCTGGCTCCAAGAAGCAAAGACCGATGTGGAAAAGAGCGCGCAGAACCCCGGACGTAGCAGTTTTCGGAACAGCTGCAGTAGCTGATAACCCAGAAGAGATTAGCGCCATCTATCAAACGGCCCGCAGAGCTCGCCGACCGCCCGCCTTTCCCGCCCGCCACTCTCGCGACGGAGCCGCCCGTTACACTTTAATTTCGTCCAAGGGTTGCTCGTCAGACGTGCTCTCTCGGCATTACGGCCCGGGGCAGGACGCCGCGGGGCCTTGCCAGCGTAATGGGGGTCTCCCAAATCGCGCAAGCAATACTGCGTTTTATGAACCGCACTGATGCAATGCGGTCCCGAGGCGGCCATTTCACGAAAAAAATGAATACGACGTTCGTTTTTTTATTTTGTTATCGCACGAAATGTGGAAATAACTAACAAAAATAATCTATTCTGGCGAGTTCTTTTAGTTCTTAGGTATTTAGAAAAAATTAGCGATGCTTTGTTGTGGTTATAATTAAAGTGGCTTAGTTCATTTAGCGTAAACGAAACTTAAGCTGTTTTTATAATTTTGTTCGTACTATTTAGTTAACACCACTTTCACCGCGTAATTCTACCGCATTACTAGATGTGTCAGGGGGGAAAAACGCAAATGCGCATTACGTGCTCAAAGTATAAGTCGTATGCAAACGAGAAAACAAAATAACACTGACACAACTCGTTTTAACAGAAACAGTGTAATTGGTGCACCATCCATCCGGCTTATACGGAAACTGGGGTATATAAGAGTTCAGTTTGCAATCTACCCCCTTGCTAGCAGTTCTTCCAAAAAGGGAGAACGAGTATTTTTTTTTATTTTGTCACTTAGACTGCATCATCATTGTGAAGTGATACTTCTTGTCCTTTTCATTCTTTGAATTGATCGGAGAAAGATAAATCTTTAGTGTTCAGGGGACTTCAATGTCAAATATACACCCAGTGTCTTCTTAGAGCTTAGCTGTTCACGCCGCGTCACTCTACGTGTGGCCGAGAAAAGTTATGAAGAAGGCTCTTTCTGGATCAAGCTAACGCGAAGGGGCCGCGTTGATTAGTAGTTAAAAGTCAAATTTAGAGGTAGAAAAAAAAAAGCCTTTGGCACACTTCAACGAATTAGGGAGGAATCATTTCGATAACCCGGGGATCTTTTGACATGCAACCTAAACATCGGTTACACGGCGTATTCTAAGCAATAAGCCTCCGTCAGGTAGCAGGCACTTAATAGTCGGTGCCAGGTTAAGAGTTAAAGGGAAACTCCTCTCATCTCTTTGCACTTTAAGAGAGCGAACGCCAGAGACAATCATGATGTATAAACCCAGGGACTGGGAAGGAAATTTAATGATATAACAAAATGGAAAGAAGAAAGGTAACAAACAAGCGTTTTGAGACGCTTGTCTGTCACCTTTCTTCTGTCCCTTTTAATACATCTTTAAATTTCCTTCCCAGACTCAGGGTTTAAACATCATGATTAATAGGCACCAGCCGGCCTGCACGTTCACCATTTCTTCGCTGGAGAGGCAACCTCCTCTCCAGCGTTCGTTCTGTTCAAGTTGATAAAGGTGAAAGGAGTTTCCCCTGAACTCTTTGCCTCCCCTGCTATGCGGAGCGCAAGTTCGTCTGCTTCTCTCACAGGGGTCGCGATAATGTCAGAACGCCGAACCCTTATTGGATGTTCGAAAAACAATTTCGAGAAGACAGTTAAGACTGTTTACGTGTAAGAATGCCAGAGCATTCGCTACACGCAGCGCATTCACAAACACAAACACAAAAAAGGGTATATTCTTACACCCCTTGTCACATATACGACACCCTAAAACTTCAGTTGGACGTACAGCGCACAGACGATGAAAGGACGCTACCAAATTTCACGAGCGGCTTGATAGCCGATAATATGGAGGCTTGGGCTAGTTGGTAATTCATGGATGGAACAGCGCGGATATACAGTCACACTTACAGGCACACAAGAAAGAAACAGGCTCGCAGCGCTGACTAACAACTCAGTGATATATTTCTTCTTCCTCAAATCGTCATCTTCTTCTCCTTCTCCTTCGCTATTTCGTCTCTGGTGTTTAAAAATTCCAAATGTTCTCTTGAACGGCGATGGAGAAGAAGATGACGATTTGAGGAAGAAGAAATATATCACTAAGTTGTTAGTCAGCGCTGCGAGTCTGTTTATTCTTTCTTGTGTGCCTGCGAGTGTGACTGTATATCCGCGTTGATAGCCGAGTTGTACAACACATTAAAATACCTAATGTAAGTGTGACTGACTGCAAAAAAAAAAAAAATGTTTTCGCGGTTTTCTTGGTTCTACTTAAAAACCTCCGAGTTACCTTTTACTGTAGACGTCAACACGTATTTTAGCTATTTAATATGTTATTTCATAGCGCTCCGTGTTTTCGGAGTTTATTTTTCGTGAAATTCGGAGGGTGTTTTTCGGAGTTTATTTTTTAGAGAAAATTCGGTGTTTATCAGGGTTTATTTTTCGTATATCCCCAATTTTCCGAAATGCGGAGATTAAATTCGCAGTGTTTCCTATTAATACATAATAAATAATAACCGGATGCAAACGTATGCCAGATAAAAAAATAAAACGCGCTTGTATCAATTAAGATTTCTTCAGTTGAATTTGGCGTTGGTGTCATTGGCAATACTAATTTGTCCCACGACAAAAGTCGCACACATGTGTGGCTTCGATAAACGTCGATACCTTAAAATCAATAAACTGCCGGAGCTAGGTAGCCGCAAGGAAGCTCGTAGTCACATCCCATCAATCTATCCCGCGGCCGCGCGAGGTGGAGTGGTTAAGGATGTAATAGAGATGTTTCAACTGCCCCTCTTCCCTATTTTTTGTGCAATCTCTATGGTCCATAGCTTTCACTGTCACCCCCAGAAACATACCCTCTCCTTTCTCTAAATCCCAAATCCCATGGCCCAAACTGGAAACCAAAAGAGTGGCTTTTGTCGTGACACGAATGGTACGATGACCTGTTTCCCTGAACCAACCTTGACGAGACAAGCCGTCAGACTCCCTTTTAACAACGGTCGGAAGCTTAAAAGATAATTATGGTGTCATTTTCCCATGACCATTGATCCTGCGCTGCTCAAATTGTAAAAAAAAATATATATATATATATACTTTTTTTCTTTTTTTGCTGTCTGTGTGTGTGTGTGCGGGAAAAGGGGGGGGGGGGTGGCATGCGCCCATAACAATTCGGAGTTTATCAGATAAATTCAAATTCACAAAAATTTTACCGGTGGGTGTTTTTCGGAGGTTTTCGGATTTATCTGAAAACACGGAGCCCTAGTTATTTCGCACCGCCATCAACCCTCTCGCAAACGTTGAGGCAGTCAATTCGGCGTCAGTGCGCTGGACGTCGAACTTTACATGGGGCAGGGGAATGTAGGGGCTGCCAATGTAGGTGCCATTCCGCGCGGCTTCAAAAGCTGATAACGCCGGTTCACTCCATGGGACAGTTATCGCTTTCGCATTAAAAGATCCTTCAGTCAAAGCCAATCAGAGCTCGGCGTCGTTCTGACGTCACTGCAACTCTTGCGTAAATAGCAGACGACTTGTTCTTCGCATAGGCCGGGACTCGAACGTTTATTATACTTCTTTTCTCCTTAAGTCGGACCACCGCTGACGCTGCGACTCGCTGGAGACAATCAAACAGTGCCAAACATTTATCATCACGGCGCTCGTTCTTTGTGGGTTTTACTTTCCCTGTCTAAACCAATTAAGCGTAGAAAGAAAAACAAAATTGCTGCTGCCGTTACGCTGATTCTTGAAGTAATGCGTGAGCATTTCGCGACGTGGTTATCGGCCAACACATTGTTTACAAACAAGCCCGCGTTTGCCCACCAGGCGAGGGCACTGCGCGCGCGCAGAAACCAGATTCGGCCTAGGCGAATCGCCTGCGCATGCCCAGTGCTGACAGCAGCGCCACCGCAGCGGCGTGACGTCAGAGAGTTGAGTTGGTCTATAGACCAACACGCGGCCCTGACGTCACGTAGCTGTGGTGGCGCTGTCGACGGCACGGCGCATGTGCAGGCGTTTCACTTCACGCGAATTCGGTTTCTACGCACGCGCAGTGCCCACACCCGGTGTGGGCAAACGCGGGCTTGTTTGTAAACAGCGTGTCGGTCTATATCTAAAACGCCGAGTGAATGCAGCTTCTAGGCTCTTTTCCGTGGGGTGAACATTCCCGAAATCCCTCTTCTCCCTGGTGCAAGCAGATCAGGTGATTTGCTTGCACCAGCAGCAGATCAGATGAAACGAATTTTGGGCTGGGATAAATCAATTTAGATTGTTGTTTCACTAATAGCACATCGTTCAGTGGGCCAAAAGAAAAAAGGTAGAAAGTCAAAAGCCTAACTTTTGGTACGAAAATTTGAAAACAGAGCGGACTATTTCGTACCTCCTTCCGTTCGTAAGCTTTCTGCCTTTTCACTGTGATACATCCGCGCTCCCCAAAACGCGTCACCGGGTCCAAACGCACGTCACACGACACCGGACTTCACTTATTCCCTTCACCCCTAAGCTAACATTGTGGTGGAAGCTGCACGCTTGCCGGACCAATCAGCCGCCTCCCTTCCATTACCTGACCTCATTCTCTGCGTGTGGGTATGCGCGAGAGAGCGTGATCACGTGGCAAAAGTGTGTCTAGCCCAGCGTGCACGTAGCTTCCACAGCACTGTCAGCTTCAGGGTGAACGGGGTGAGGGAAGCAACTTTTGTCTGAATTTTGAGAGACGGGCTAATCTTCTAGGGGGAGAATGGCCGTGTCCGGCTACACAAACGAGTCCGAGTAAGAGGGGACTCCCCACATTCCGTCTTCTTAAACTGTTTGGTGGAATGCGTGATTTATGAGTTGAGGAGGAATGCTAAACAGGAAAAAGTTGAAAAAGCGTTTCATGACTCCTTTAATACCCCTGTCAGACGGCAGCTAAAATGGCATTTACGCCAAATGACATTCAGTGTAAAAGCCATTTAGGCACTGCCACACGGCAACTCAAATGGCATTTAACCTAAATGCCATTTCGGGTCAACCGAGTTCCCCAAACTCATTTACGGCTCGCAAAGTGTACTCTCGTCGGCAGCGCTCGACACAAGTTACGTTTTTATTTTTTTATTTTATTTTTTTAAAGAAGGCATATATTGAGTAAACAATTTTTACATCGTTTTAATTACGAAAATAATTTGTTTAACGCATATTCTGCACACACTTTGCGTTCCTAATTGTTTAACCTGCTCACGGCTCCAGTTATCCAGTAGGCCTAATGGCTCTGAACTGCTGAACCTGTCGTGTGCTCAGTGTGCTCGCCTCGGTCGGCTCTCGGTTCGTTGGTTCCAATTGCGATGCGCTCCACATTTACGCGTTTTTACGATGTCGGAAGGAGCGCCTGCCGGCAAGAAAAGGCCACCTGTCAACTATACCACCCGCAAGACGTCAGCACTCAAACTATGTGAGACGAGCACCTCGAGTGTCTTCGGTAGCAGAAGCGGAACGGCGGGTTCTGCACCGGCATACGGGTGGTTTTAGAAGCCCTCGGTTTCCTCAAGACATATGTCGGAGTCTATCACGACACCGAAACCTCAAGGAACATGTTTGGGTAAGATATAACTTTGACGGTGGGCGTAACCAACAGGCGCACGCAAAACAATTAGCGGAGCGGACGGCCACCGAGTATTGGTTTTGCGTGTGTGATTCGTCGCAGCACTGCGTACCTCGAACGAGTTCATTGCACGACCGGCTTGGTCGTGGTTCATACTAGCTGTCTTCACCTAGCAGCGCTTTAAATTTCGCGATTGTTGCTCAGGCAACAGCTCCCAAGGTTGGCTGACATGCCTTATCAAATATACTACCGCCGGGTAGAGATTCTGGGAAGAATCCAAGACGACAAAAAGAGGTTATCTTTCTTTAAGTTGTACAAATCGTGTAAAGGGTCTGTTCTAATAAACGTAGTGTAGGTATTCGCCACCATGACTTTTTACCGGCTTTAACATTCCCAAAAAAAAGACATGCTCCAAAAAAAAAAAAAAAAAAAGAAATGCTGCATGAAGTCAGTCTCTGAATGTTTCTATTTCTAGCTTTCTTTGATGTTGGATAATCCCATACTGTTCCAAAGCTAAATATTCTACGTGTGTTTACATGGTACGTGCACAATTTTCTTTCAAAACATCCTAAAAATTGTTTAATAAGGTATTGCATATATACATTGAGTACAGTTGCTGCACAGTTGATACTTAAGATGTCTACATGTTCCAGAAAACATATGCTGCTGGGGGCCACCCTAGAGTAGGCAAAGTGAGCTGGCTACATTACAGAGAAAACTACAAGTTCCTGGGATCACTGCCTCTAAATAAAAGTTTCTTGCGGCCATGGCCACTTGTGTGACATTCCTCTCACTTGTTTTCAGACGTGCAGTGCCAAAGCACCGCAGAAAGCAACCTGTTTGAGGTACCTTCTGAAAAAGCAGCAATAAAATAATTGTGTGGGGCTGAAGAGGACAGTGCAATAGCCAACATCAGGGCCGCCACTGTTATTGACCCCAAGATACCCGAACCCGAGATCAGTGGCAATGTCAGTGATGATGCCACGAGTTCCAGAACAGGCCGACGAAGCAGTGGTATAAGGGCCGGCACAAGCAGTAATGTGCAGCTGAGCTGACGAGAGTGAAAAGGAAGAGACCACATAGCCGTAGAAGCTGCTTCGGCTCGGTTTTGAAGCAGCCCAACATGCTCCAGTAGAGCACTCGGAAGAATTGAGTCGCAGCAGCAGTGCCGCGAAATGTTAGAGAAGCAACTGATCGCATTGCACAGAAGGCCGAGTGGGTAACTGCGTTCAGTAAAGAAGGCGGCTATTGTCTTAAGCTGTGGACGGAAATCGATGTCGTCGCTGCAAATCCCATAGAGGCGAAGGGAATAGAGTTGCTTTGGGATCTAGGATGGATCGAGGAGTGAAGAAGGTAGCTATGGTTGTCAGTGGGTTTATAGTGTACGGAGGTGTGGAACCTGTGACCGTCGCTAGTGATTTTTAAGTCTAGGAAGTTGATAGAGCATTTCGATATCAGTGAGGTAAACTTGAGGGAGGGGTGGGCGTTACAGAGTGCATTGGTGAAGCGGTCAACTACGGGAGGGGGTTCAAAACCAAAGATGTCCTCAATATAATGACCATGGAGTTTTGGGTGCGTGTGTGGGAAGGGATTAAAAAACTAGTGCCCGACGTAGCCGACAAAAAGGTTGGCAAACGAGGGACCCATCTTAGTGCCCATCGCTACACCACGTTTTTGGTGATAGAAGGAATAGTTGAATTGGGAGGCGTTTAGTGTTAGAACTAGTTCGGCGAGGCGGATTATGGCATGGGATGGGGGATTTTGAGAGGGACGCTGATCAAGAAAGTGTGAGAGAGCCTGTGGTCCTTCGGCATGAGGAATTGCCGTGTAGAGATATGTGATGTCCATTGTGAAGAGCATAGTGTCGGGAGTCGGGGCCAGATTATATAGGCGTTGGAGGATGCCTGTTGTGTCTTTATTGTAACTGGGCAGGTTTTGTACAAGGCTGAAGGACCGAATCAACAAAAGCGGAGATGAAGTAAGTGGGGCAGGATATGGCGGACAGAATATGTCGGCCAGGAGATCCAGCTTTGTGAATTTTGGGAAGGAGGTAGAAGGAGGCAGCGCAGGGATGACGAACAATTAAGCAATTTGCAGCTTTGTGAACGGAGTTGGTTTCGATTAGGAGCCTTACGGTGGCTGTAATTTTATCTTGGGAGGCGGCGGTGGCGTCAGGGGAAAGGGGTTGGTAAAAATCACAAACGGAGAGCTGTTGGAGAGCCTCCTCGGAGTCGAGAACACTGCGCCAGACCACCACGGCTCCACCCTTATCGGCTGGCTTGGTCACGAGGTCAGTGCGGTTTCGAAGGGATTTTAGAGCGGTAACTTCTTGTGGGGTGGCGTTGCGGTATTTAGAGATTAGGCTGCTCGAGGAGCTGGCAAGGATGCTACGAGATGCTTTGATTGAATAGTCAGTTTCAGGGTGTTTGCCGTGAAGCAGGGTCCAGGTACTAGTCTTTGGATTAATGGTGTCGGACATGGTGCGGTTGAAGTTAAGGTGGATGCTGGGTGAAGTGGGCATCTAAAAGTAGGCATCGGAAGAGTTGTTCGCTCTCTAAATCTAAAGAAAAAGGGTCAGGTCGGCTTTGAAGTGCAGGGACGAAGGACAGGCCCTTCGATAAGATAACGTGTTCAGGGGCAGTGAGGGGTAAATCGTCTGGTATCGTGACATCATCATTGCGTTGGAGGGCAGCCTGATCATTTCGGGGCAGGAGAGTGTCTAGTTTCCTTGATTTACAGGCGAGACTATTGGCATAGAGATACGAGTTGACTTCATGAATTTTGTCGACACGTTTGCGTGAGTGAGAATGGAGAGATGAGTCAAGGGACTTGAGGAGTCTATTAGCGACGGTGAGCTTTTGGCGTAACTGGGCAAAGTGGTCATTATGATATCTCAGATGTACCTTCACTAGGTGGAGAGCAGCATTATCTAATATTTGATTGTAACGCTTTTGAAGAACCGGAGGGATTCTCATTGGCAGGTTGGGAGGAGGGCCGGTGTGTTTGCACTCAAGACATGTCAGGGTGCCGCGCGGTGTAGTACCGGGGAGCAAAGTCGGAGGTTTTGTAGACTGGTTGCTGCGTACTGGAAGGGATCGTAAGTTGGGCTGTCGATAGTAAGTTAGGGCGGGTGCTTTAGAGATAACTTTGGAGTCTGCGAGGTGGGAAGTGGTGTCCATGATTAGTTTGCCGAGCTTGGGTATGGAGGGATGGAATGTAAAGATGAGAGGGTTCCGGACTGGTTGCTGCGTACTAGAAGGGATCGTAAGTTGGGCTGACGACGGTACGTTAGGGCGGGTGCTTTTGAAATTACTTTAGAGTCTACGAGGTGGGAAGTGGCGTCCATGATTAGTTTGCCGAGCCTGGGTATGGAGGGATGGAACGTAAAGATGATGGCGTGTCGGACTGGTTGCTGCGTACTTAAAGAGATCGTAAGTTGGGATGACGACGGTAAGTTGGGGCGGGTGCTTTAGAAATACCTTTATAGAGTCTACGAGGTGGGAAATGGCGTCCATGATTAGTTTGCTGAGCCTGGGTATGGAGGGATGGAACGTGATGATGAGTGCGTTGCATGGTGGTTTAGATCTTGGTGGGAAATAGGGCGTCGTGCCGCGAAATGTTAGAGACGCGACTGCTCGCATTGCGCAGAAGGACGAGTCGGTAGCTACTTTCATATAAAGGCGGTCATCGTCTTAAAGGAGCACTCAAGTGAATTCTGAGATCGTCTATTTATTGTCATAACTCAATCTATGGTCTCTAAGCATCCTAAGAAGCCTGAAAATACATACCAGGGCGGCCGATTTCCCTATTAAAAATCCAATCAAAGATCGTGGCATGCCGTCCTTTCTGCGTTGTGGCACAGAAGGCCAGGGGGTGCCACCGAACGGGAAGGCAGCAGGAGAGGGCACGTGACAGCCAATTACGAATGATGGCTTCCCGACAGACTAAAATTTCGAATATGTGCGCCTTCGAAAAATCAGTCCGCCGAGAAGCCATCACTCGGGACTGGCTGTCGCGTGCCCTTCCCTGCTGCCTTCCCTTCTGGTGGCACCCACTGGTGTTCTGCGCCACGGCGCAGAAAGGGTGACGTGCCACGATCTTTAATTGGGTTTTAATAGAAAAATAGGCTGCCCTTGAATGTAATTTTGGGTTTTTCAGGATGCTTAAAGCCCGTAGATTCAGTTATGCAAATAAGTAGACGATCTCGGAATCCACTTGGGTGCCCCTTTAAGCTGTTGACAGAAATCAATGTCGTTGCTGCAAATCCTATAAAGGCGAAGGATTTGCAGTCTCGAACGCCTTTTTTGAACTTCAACATTGGTTTGCCCAGGGGACGGCGCTGCACCCCTTTGCCCTGGACACCGCACACCACACGGTCCCATAGGGTGTCTGACAAGGTCTCACCAAAGTCGCAATGTTCGGAGAAGCGGCACAGGGCGGTGACGAAATTCGCGATGATTTCTCCAAGTTGTTGGCTGCGCTTATGAAACGCAAAGCACTGAACAATCACTGACAGGCACGGTGTGAAGTGGGCGGTGAGCTCCGACACAATGTCCGCATAGGGAGCCCACCGGAACTTACGACGAGCATATGACGGCGTAGACCGTCGGTCCACAAACGCTACACAGGACTGCACGTTTTGGGGATCCCTCGACGATGTTGTGCCCAGTCAAGAAAAAGTTTAGTCGCTCCTGGTTCAGGGGCCATGCTTCAACCCTGTCCGGGTCGAACTCTTCGAGATGTCCCAGCTGCCCCATAATGACAACGTTAGACCCATCCTTTTCTGCCATGTGCTCTCGTCGTTGCCAAGTTGCCAGAAGCTGTCGTTGCTCCAAAAAGTGTGGTTGCGTGCCTCGGAGTTTGAGGTTCTTCATACTCGTCGCCACCCAAAGCTTTATTCAGGCGGCTGACTTGGCCGAGCAGAAAAGAGGAGTTAGACAAGAGGCAGATAGTTTATGACGCGTCCCCGGAAATGCAAACGGTTAGGAAAAACCAGCTTGACTCGCCTTGGCTTGACTTCTGCTGCCTCGCCGATGTTGCCAGATGCACACACACACAACACTCATGATGCAAGATTCCGTTTCACTTTAAGTGCAAGATCCAGGCTTTCAATGCCACTACCGAGCATGTACGCTCATGTAGTGAGAGCATCGTTCAGTTCAACAAGCTCTTGCTCATAGTTTCAGCTTCACTCACGCATGAAGTAAATGAAACCATAGCCCTTGTGTCCACTCTAATTCTCCAAGCCAGTAGTAGGCTGAAATTTACTCATTACTACAAGAAGTTGGGAGTTATGACGAGAAGTCTGGGAGGGTCGTCACATGTACGGAATTGACTGATTGACGTGCAGTTCCCTGCAAGATGATGTCCTGGGTTGGGTAAGGTTCGAGAATGTTGGATGTTATCAGGAACACGTGGCTACACAGGATCCGTGGGGACAAGGCGGTCCTATTGACTGTGGCCATATGTGCCTGGAGCGTCACTGCTTCCCGAGTGCTAGCCAGTGCCAACCTCTGGAACATGGTCACGACACTCCTTCAACATCCCAACGTGGAGATACTGGAACTGGTAGCAGTGGTCTAGGAGAGCCAGAAGATTCACTGTAGTTGGATAGAAACATTGCAACAGATGCATCAGTCCTCTAGGCATAAAATATCTTGCCCCTTAGACATATAATTCTCAAAATTGGAGATTTAATGGGGAAGCAGAGCAGTCAAACTTTCACCACACAGCTAGCTTGGAACTCCACAGAATGGAGAACGTTGTAGAGCCTCTAAACATAGTATTTAAAATGTTCGAAGCTGGCACTCTTGTCTCGTATTTAGAAACAGTTATTTAGTTATTTTCACCTCACCAAGCATGCACACCATTTCCCGTTTTATTACAATTGGGAAGATGACCGATCCAGTTGTTTTATTCACATTAATAACTTTAGAATGTTGACAGGAGCTATATCAGTTAGTTTTGAGTGACACTCAGTAAAAGGAAGAAAAGCGATGGTTTTTTGTGTGTGTGTGTGTGTTTTTTAATTTGTGAGTTTGAAACAAGATTGCGTGAATTTTCTAAGAGCTAGAAAAACCATGTAGTGATATTATTTCTACTAGTTCAAACATGTTTTTTTTTAATAGATCGGATTTCGTTACATTAACCTTTTTTTTTCCTTTTTTGCAAAAAGGGTACTTACTATTCTTATTTTGCTTTGGTAGCCGCTGGTGCTGGAACTTGACGACACAGATGGCATTTGTACGGCGATGACCTGAGGGAATCCTGGGGCAGTTCGGTTATCTCGTGTGTGTTTAACCGTTCAGCGGTCTCGGCGGCGCTCGCGATCTTCGGCCAGTCACGTCGGACGGATGCGATCAGTGAAGTGCCCCACGACGTGCAAATTGGCGATGGTTTTGTCCTCCGCAGTGGAGTATGGCTTTGCAGCGCCGACTCACTTTCTCACTGGGGTGGTTAGGTGCACACAAGTCACGCTGGCCAACCAAGCACTCTATGTAACACCGACACACATTCACAAGGTACCTGATCACGTCGCTGGCGTCAACCAAACGCCTGCTTGAAGACGTAGTACGTTAGTAGGTACGGTAGCCTGTCTTCAAACCGAAGCTCGCAGAAAGCGTCTACGACGAAAATGACTCCTTCTCAACAGCCCGGGACGCTCGAACCAAGATCAACCCATACCGCCGTGACAGTGACGGCGGAAGCGCAATACGGCATCCAGATCCAGGATTGCTCGCAGACGTAGAAGTGAACACGGCAGACAAAGATTGGGCGTGACGGACAACCAGAGAACCAGAGCAAGCAAGCAATACCGAAATTACTGAAAGAACCGTGCGAGCAAGCTGTCAGTTGTAGTGGCGGAGCGCGGGAGGCTCGGCTTACGGATCGGCTTATGACGACATTAGGTTGGCTAATGGATTTTGCCCCACGCTTCGCTTTATTTTTTCGTCAGAAACCGAACACAATTAAAACTAGTGAGCGCAACTGTCTATCCTGTTTTTTTTTGTTATATTTTGTTGTCCCAGCAGACAACACAAAAAAAGTGTTTCGCCGTGTTAAAATTGTTTATTGACGAAAACGTGATCTATGTGCACGAGACGAATTTGCGATCGCAATCGTGATAAACATCACCTAAATGTCATTTTAGTTGTCGTTTGGCAGGTCCCATCTTGAATGTCATTTGAAAACCTGAATGTCATTTGGCGTAAATGCCATTTTAGCTGCCGTCTGACAGGGGTATAAGGCTGGACTCCCTGGGACGAATATGCTGCGAAAAAGCGACGAATCTGGCACGGCGGCTAATGCTCTGCGCGTGGCACCAGCACAGTGGCTGCTACTTCGCGCGCAAAGCGAGCGTGCCGTCGGGCGACGTTCGTCAGTTATTCGTCACAACACTGTATTCGTCACATAATTCGCTCCATGGAGTTCAGCCTTTAGAGTGCACATGCGTGACGCAACACCTATGCTTCGTTTCAGCTTAGCTCTGAGCGCAGCCCAAGGCTGG
Organism: Ixodes persulcatus; assembly: GCA_013358835.2. NCBI lineage: Eukaryota > Metazoa > Arthropoda > Arachnida > Ixodida > Ixodidae > Ixodes > Ixodes persulcatus. The sequence continues at coordinate 122,628 of JABSTQ010009832.1, read as the reverse complement.
AGGACGGTTCACCACTTGGAAACGAACGTTCATACGCATCATAAAGTAGTTCGCACAAGTGAATTTTAGAAGTACTTTATTTGTGTGTAATCATTCATTAACTTTCCAGTTCTGTCCTGCTAAGAACTAATTATCAAAAACAAAATGAAATAAATGACGTCCCAGGCTCTTTATAATATAGTAGTGAATATGCTTCGACTAAAAACGCCCACCTGCTGGCAACACTGCTGCAACTACTACACGTTTTTGTTTCCGTTTTTTTTCGTGTAATTTTGTGTTCTCAATGGCAGAACTGTGGGCTTCAAGTTCGACGCTTTCCTCGTCAAGTTTCTGGGAATCCTTTGGTTTCCTGTTTTCCTAATTTCCACCGACAACGCAAGATCAAAATAAAGGCTCGTTTGGGCGTCAAACGCCAGATCCTTATGAATGTGTACACTAATTCGTCAGGAGCCTCAAACCGCGTCGTACCGCGAAGTGGTTGAACGAACGTCGGAGCTAACAGACGTTGGAAAATCGACGAAAAGTTAATCCACCGTCGGCGGCAAACGCTCTCCGATGGAAAACGGGTCAAAATCGGGTGTTGAGGCGGCGGTCAGAGGCAAAACCATGCGGCGTTGGTGGAGCGCCGAGAAAGGGCGTACTCCAATGCGACCAGACGGACGCGGTATGCCTTTGTTGCTCTTATGCGTTTGCGTAGAAAGTGGGCTCCTTTGATCGAAATCGGAGACAGGGCGGCAGTCTACCCAGAGAGCTCGCTCAACCCGCTTTTTCCGTGGGAATCTCGGGGGGCGCCTAAGTTACCACTCGTGAAGCAGGCGCAAGCGGAAAGCGACGATAATCTTATCATCCGGCTTCCGCCACTGCTAGCTTTGCGCCTGCTTCACAAGTGGTAGCTTTGGCGCGCCCCCGAGTTTTCCACGAGCTTCAAGTCGTTCTAAAAAGAGCTGATTTAGTGGTTTTCGATGACGCTCAGTACGTTTCTAATTGGACGCATATGTCTATTTTCACTAATTAAAAAGTTAATTAACGAATTTTAATTAATAAGCCAACTTATCGCAAAGATTAGTCACCCACATAATGTACCCCTGGCCATATAACACGCCTGCACAAACCGCATAAATGTAACTTTCACGGCCTCTTTTTAAACAAATCTGTATGGCTTATAAAAAAACACCCTGTGTATATTGATGTCCGTGATTCCTCGTGAGCTATACTATACTAAACTGTATGTAGCCTTCTAGACAAGTGTAAACAATTCACTTCTTAAAGGGCAACTCCGGCCAAAATTCAAAATTAAACAAATTACTGGAATTGCTTTAGTGACACAAAATACGACCCCAGCCAAATTATTACGTCAAGGGGACGCCGCATTCCCAACTAATGCCGATAATAAAAATGCGACCCGCTGCGAGCAGCCATCCCTTAGCGGGCCGCCGTCGGGTCACCGATTGCTAAAGCAACCTTGGGCCGTGCCGTGACGTCACGATCGTTCTTTTTTTTTTTTTCTTTTTCCCCGGTCCGGACGGGCTTGCCCGTTGCGCGGTCGAGCGGCGTAAAGTGCGCTTCTTTAGGAAGTTTTCGTAGACCGCGTTTCCCCCTCCTCTAAGCATCCCGCAACGAATAAGCCTGCACCTGCGCGCCGATAGCCTTGGCTGTAGAGTTTCGGGTATCGTAGCGGGTTGCGGAGAGCGTTGCGGGACGGCGAAAACGATCTACGAAAACTCCCTATTGAGACGCTACCGCCGCTACTTCAGCTGGTGCTTGGCGTGTTCTGCCGCTGCTTTTATCTGTAGCCCGTGTAGCTTCGGTGTAGCCTTTTGTTTTCTTGTTTGTGAGGACTCCAAGGCTCATTTTAGCTAGCAACTCGGAGCGCACTCGCGCGCATCGTGGTGTCAGACAGGAGCACTCTTCCTGCGAAGTTCGTGAGCACGTGGCAGTGGATCATGTGCATAAAGGATAAGGCTCCAGCTATCTTTCGTCTTCAATGTCTTCACTAAACGACATGTCTAATAAAAAAAAAAAAGCCCGCTTAGTTTGGAAATCGGCACACGACCTTTATGCGGGGATTCAAAATCAAATTATTTATCCCATGTGGAGAAAGGAGGCAGAGATAAAAAAATAAACGCAACATTTGTGGGTTGTCTATATACGTCCTGAATTAAATTAGTGAAAAGGATGATTCCAGCCGAACCACAGTGAAGACGTAAGGTAAAACATGCAGTAAACATAGCAATGAGCTTCGCATTACTGAGTGGCATGTCTTACACAAAAGGTAAACATGATAAAAGTATCCAGATCAATAAAGCAGTCATTGTCAAATGCAGTGTTGAACATGGAGCATTCAGGCTCCATTGAATGGAATGGTGGGCATGTAGACTTCAACCACTAACTAGCTCCAATCACAAGCTTTTTTGTGTTTCTTTTGTAACTTTTGAACGCGGGAAGCCTTTTCTTTCATATTTTCACAAATTAGAACCACCACCTAGACAAGCTTATGTGGTAAATTACAGTGTCGTAACTTACAAACTCGCTTTTCACGCGCCTGAGGAAAAACAAACGAATAAACAAACGTATACAGCCCAGCACACGCGTGTTCGGACGCCGCGGCCCGCGCCGGGGAGCCCCAAAGCTTCGTGTGTGGGACTGACCCCCAGCGCGAAAGCGAGAAGCCTAGGTACGAGTACGGAGAAGCGCACGCACGGCGAGGGCCCCCCGAGTACTGTACACATCGCGACACTGTTAGCGCGAACACGACATCGGCGCATTTTCGCATTTTACTTCTGAGTAGTATTATCGAGCGCGAATTTTTATCACCTACATTATAGACCCAAATGAGCTCTTTCCGTAGCAATAATAACTTTGATGACATCCTTTGGTTTCGAAGAGAAAAACTGCGAAAAACCGGCGATCGCTTGTTCGCGCTAACAGTGTCGCGCTCTGTACGTCACTGGCAGCGCGGCATATAGAGCAATGCCGCTCCATCCAAGGAGCTCCGATGACAAGTTTAGGCCTAGAGGCGAGTAGGGACAAGCGCACGGCGACAACCGCCGGGTACGAAGTTAATCAACGCCTGCCGCGCGCGCGTTCCACCGCTCATACAAACAGCAACAAACAATCAATGTATTTTGCCGTAGAAAGTTACTTCCGCCGTTTTAGCGAAATAAACGACTACGGTATTGATTTTGGCGTACGCCATAACCACTACCTTAGTCGAAGTGGAGGGGTAGTAAGATCGGCGTCCTACACCAGCACCGAACGAGTTCACTCGCCTGCCAGTCGCTAGCTTTTGGGTATACGCACTAATTATTGCTACATATGCTGGATATCTACCACGTATACAGGATTAAAACGAAAGCAGCTTACCATTTAACTTCAAACGGCTGGCGCCACAGAGGCAGGGCCGTTTGGACCGCGTACTCGTTGAACGAGAACGATCGTGACGTCAAGTCCGCCTAGCGGCTGATTTCCAGTGTTGCCGGGGCCTCCAGCGGCTAGTTTAGGTTTTGTCGACAGCGCCCCAAACAAAACTTTAAGGCGTAGATATCTTTAAAACTACGCACAATACTGAGAAAAAATTACACCTCGTAATTCAGGGACGCTGACTGCGCTAAAAACAGTCATAATCCCAAAATCGAAACTATGGACCGGAGTTGCCCTTTAAATACTGCATTTCGTACATTTTGGAACTTAAAAATAAAGGTCGCTGCCAATATTTGTTTTTGTAAACCCAATGAGACATACAAGGAAGAAACACGGCTCAGAGAGTGTCTGCAAACTGTCTGTATTTTATTAGCAGTATGACCGCCGCTCTAAACTTAGACCTATTATAGTAGTTAAACACACAAACTAGGGAGGTGGAATTCTTATTAAAGGAATAGGAAAGAGAGGAAAAAAACAATGCGGCCAAATACTATTTGTACTATGCTTCCTCTTGGCTCCTCTCCACCACCTCGGAGTTTCGCTGTATCCGGATGGTTTTGCCTCTTCCTGCTATTTTTGCGCGGGAAGCAGGGGTGATCTAATTTTCTTAAGCGGTTTATCCTCTAATTGAACTTAATTGCAATTCCGAGTGCCGTAACCGCCTCTGGTGATAACGACCGGTTCTTTGATCTCTAATTTAAGCTGCTGTTCATTACCATGGCGGACCATATTAAAATTCGCAAAAAGGAAGCTTGGTGCGTGTTTCTTTGTCTCGTTTTGTTATAGGGCCTGTGTTTTCGGCTTCCGATCATGCGGAATTTTGCTACACTTGTTCTACGCACGAAGTAACAGGGAAAAGTAATTAAGCGCTTTTGAAAGAGACGAAACAGACCTGAAGTAAGACAAAAAAGAGCTCTACATCTGCTGGAATTGCGAGTTATCTATTACGTGAGTATATTCAGAGTTTGTACGCATTTTTGTTTAGTAAATGTATACTTAAATACAAAGACACAAACGCTTAATACCACACTGGCTAAACGAACCCTAAAAGAACTCATGAAAAAGGATGAAATGATTCAGAAGGCTCGTTGAATGATTTTACGCGAGGACTAATGTTTACCGGCAGAGCGTTTAATGGTGTCACAGGAGACTAAAACAATGCAATTTTTCTCAATCGCTAGGAAAAAAAGTGTCTGGCAGAAAAGCTTGCTGCAGTTTTGTTTAGTTAAAAGTGTGTAAAAATGGGCGCTTTAGGTTCAATGATCGCAACTAAAACATGGCGTGAGTGTTTCCTAAAGTATTTTGGCGCAGCACAAAGGGGCAGGAACGTGAGAACAAAGTTAAAGTCACCATTCAGTAGTTAGTCGTTGGTTGTTTATACAGTGGGAGGTTAGTCTGCCGGAACACGGCGACATAGTTGAAACAATTTAGCTAGTGCAGTACACACTCACAAAAAGGGTATATTCTTACACCCCTAGTCACATATAATACACTCCAAAACTTCAGTTCGACGTACAACGCACTGACGTTGAACCGACGGTACCAACGTTCACGAAAGGCTTGATATCCGGGTTGTACACATAATTTAGATATTCAATGTAAGTGTGACTGACAGCAAAAGAAGTAATCTGGGTTTTCTTGGCCCTACGGCAAAAACCTCAGTTTTTTGTCTGTAGTCTTTGATGCGTACTTCAGCTGTTTAATATGTTATACACCACCGTCATCAAGCTTCTCGTAAAGGTTAAGGGCCGTCAATTCTACATCAGTGCGCTGTTCGTCGAACTGAAGGTTTGGGTTGTCTTATATGTGACAAGGGATGAAATGGCTACACCTTTGCGAGTTTTCTAGAGTGTACAATTGCTAGCCTGGGGTCTTGAACGTTCATCACACATTAGTGGTACACACCGCACGCCGGTACAATGCTCATGTAGACCGAAACAGGTAGGTGTGGGGATTGTGCCCATGATCACTAACTAGGCTTGCTCTGCAGCGCGAGCTTTCGCTCCAGGTGCTCCGAGCTGGTGTGCGCTAATTATCCGCCCTCGTATGGTTCCCTCTCGTGACGTCATTACCTTGCAAACAAGAAGTTCAATGGTGTTTGTAATTAGCATGGCGGAATCTTGAGATCAGTGCGCTCTCAAAGCGCAATACTGCCAACACCGTCGAAATTTAAATTTATACCTTTCTCTTATTTCCGATTATGAGAAATCCCACGTTGATGTTGTAGTCGGCATTCGAACAATCGTGACAGGCCGACCACATCAACACTTTCGATCGCGCACGACGCCAAGACCACTTAGCCATCGATCCCCCTCACCGTGATCCCCCTTAAACTTACCATTCGGTTTGCAGCGCCATGCAAAACATTGAGAGGGTCGCACTGCGTGGAATTGTCAGTGACGAGTCAGGTTTCTGTGCGATGTAGTTTTAAAGGAGCGCTGCAACGATATTCTGTTGGAATGTCTTTCACTTTACACGAGCTTACTGGCACTAGTGGGACTCAAGGTTACTCGCACGCAACACCACTGGCCAAGAAACGCCTTTGTTGCGGTGTAATTTCAAGGACAAAAGCGATCATTTTCATTCAATCTCTCCTTTGCAAAATTTGATGACGTAACGTGGGGATTGCAGCACACTCCAATGACGATATTTGAATGCGGTTTATAGATTGGACCCGAGCATTACGTAGGCACTCGTTTTGGGCTCGTGATAATTACTAGCTCGAGAAGCATTCGGGTAGTGGCCCGTGTCCAATCCCTGCAACGACGACAATAGCCGAGCCATAACAATGTCTGGAACTCAGCGCGTGTCCTTTGCTTTGCCAACCCCAGGGCGTGGATGTGATCAACATTGGCGGCATATAATCGGCTCCACATCACGTGGCCGCTTGCTCTGGCTGCGAGTTGAGGGGGTGAACGCTGCTCGTTTTTCTTTAATTTTTTTCTGGGACTTCTATTGCGTGGGGTGAAAAACGAACGTGAGTTTCATAGGTCATTAACGTCAGGGATCCGTTCTAAGTGGTATTTGCGCAAAGTACAATAATTGTTGCATCGCCCCTTTAATATGATGAGTTCGCAAACATCACCAGTTTGCTGAGGCGCTTAGCATTAATTCGAAACAAACAAAATGTCAGTGGCGCCACCTCCAGCGACTGCCTAAAAACAGGACTTGGCTAGAATACCGCGTAGAAATTAGTGCACGAATGATCACAAAATGCTGCATTTCGTCCTTTTTAAGGTCAAAGTGTGGGCCAGAATATCAACTGACCAAAAACGTAATTTGAATCTACTTATCGGTCACAGTTATAATTTCATTTTTTGATGAATGAATGAATGAATGAATGAATAATGTAATGAATGAATGAATAATGTAATAAATCCTACAGACAAATCGACAACAAAAACGCAAGTTCTCGTTTTTGTTGTGTTTGCGCAAAGTGAATCACACGTTTTTTCTTTTTTTCTTTTTTATTTTTAATCTTGGCTCTGTCACAACACGTCAAATTTATATCCTTCGTTTTAGCAAAGTAAAGACCATTGCAAGCATGGTGCCTCATGCCTGCAAGCGTGTGCAGCGTGCGCGTTGAACGTAACATCGGCAAGCTTGTGAATACACACACTTGCCAGCAGCAGCAGAGACATGGGGGTGGCCACATGGCCTACTTGCAATCGTCTATAGCCAAGCTTAAGGCCGGACTCACACTGCTCACACATCATATGATAGTCTGCGTACAGATTCGAACGCAAGTTACCACGAGATCCGTGCTTCGAATGCCGCATGACAATGAGTTCGAGGAGAAACCTGGCATGAGGCCTTTCGAACTACGGATATTGCGGTGACTCGTGTTTACAGACAGACGTTTCGTATTACGTACGAGCAGTGTGACCCCGGCTTGAGCCAGAGCCAACGCTACTAAACCACTCAGTTGGGAAACTGCCATAAAGACTGCTCTGAAAAAGTGGCACCGACCTGTCCTCCAGAACCGAGCTAATGGCAATTACAACGCCGCCATTTCTCCCCCAGCGGCCACTCGAGGGACTGCACGTGACTTCTATTTTGTGTTTAATCGGCCATTATGGCGCCGAAACAGACACGGTGGAAGAGGTTACGGGGGCGCCACCCCGTCTCCCCAGCGGACGCGCCGCGAATTACTACCGAAGCTAAGATACCTGAAATCACCGCTGTGGCATGGTTGTATAAAAACAATATTAAGTGTGCCGCAAAACCTTGCAAACTAAAGATTTTAGAAAAGGTCACGCGCCCTCAATTTGTACTTAACTGCAATAAAAGTTTCTACAGAAAGAGTTTTTTCCGGTTGGTTTTTACGCAAAAACATGCGTCTGAAAGTTCAATTTGACCACCGTAAAGACAAATGATAAAGGGTGGCGCTGTTGTCGTATTTAGCTCGGTCTCGGTGGACGCCAGCGGCCCGTGTTTCAACGGTGAGTTTCCCAACTGAGGGTTCTAGTAACGTTGGCCAGAGCTCAGCAGACGCTACGAGACAATGGGACCAATGGGAGACTGCCAAAAGTGCAGCGTCACGGCATTCGTGATCTTGTTTCGCGCCTGACGCGACCGCGGAGAGACCAATCGACCGCAGTGAATTTTCCACGACCTCGCACTTTAGCGTTCGTGTCGACATTGTTACGCCTCTTCAGTGTTTTGATACCGCGATTACATTATGCAAAAGACAGCCTGTAGACACTCTCTGAGGCATGTTCGTTCCTCGTGTGACTGTCCCGTCACATTGGTCACACACACACAAAAAAAAAAAACTGTCTGCAGACATGCTCAGACATGACATGAAGCAAACATGCTTGGAACATACTCGCGGCGTGGTCCGCAGATAATTTTGTCGCCATGTCCGCGGAGAAATGAGCAGTGTGAGTGCGGTTTCTTTTTTAATTGTGGTTTGAGCGGGAAGCCGCGTGTGCGCCCAAAGTTGTGCTCTGCTGACAACTATGTTGTCATATTTTTTTTTAGAAGGGTTTAAACTAGCGCATGTTTTAGTTTTTTTTTTATTTCGGTCTGTTTCGTTTTTTATTATTTTTATAGCGAATGTTTAGAGCTACCTCGAGACTGATCCAAAAACAAAATCTCCTTCGTCCAAGCAAATAGTATTGACATTAAGTGCACTCATTTCAAGGCAGTGCATAAACCCTGCAAGGTGTGCAGCGTGCGCGTGAACGTAACATCGGCAAGCTTGTGAATACACACACTTGCCAGCAGCAGCAGAGACATGGGGGTGGCCACATGGCCTACTTGCAATCGTCTATAGCCAAGCTTAAGGCCGGACTCACATTGCTCACACATCATATCATAGTCTGCGTACAGATTCGAACGCAAGTTACCACGAGATCCGTGCTTCGAATGCCGCATGACAATGAGTTCGAGGAGAAACCTGGCATGAGGCCTTTCGAACTACGGATATTGCGGTGACTCGTGTTTACAGACAGACGTTTCGTATTACGTACGAGCAGTGTGACCCCGGCTTGAGCCAGAGCCAACGCTACTAAACCACTCAGTTGGGAAACTGCCATAAAGACTGCTCTGAAAAAGTGGCACCGACCTGTCCTCCAGAACCGAGCTAATGGCAATTACAACGCCGCCATTTCTCCCCCAGCGGCCACTCGAGGGACTGCACGTGACTTCTATTTTGTGTTTAATCGGCCATTATGGCGCCGAAACAGACACGGTGGAAGAGGTTACGGGGGCGCCACCCCGTCTCCCCAGCGGACGCGCCGCGAATTACTACCGAAGCTAAGATACCTGAAATCACCGCTGTGGCATGGTTGTATAAAAACAATATTAAGTGTGCCGCAAAACCTTGCAAACTAAAGATTTTAGAAAAGGTCACGCGCCCTCAATTTGTACTTAACTGCAATAAAAGTTTCTACAGAAAGAGTTTTTTCCGGTTGGTTTTTACGCAAAAACATGCGTCTGAAAGTTCAATTTGACCACCGTAAAGACAAATGATAAAGGGTGGCGCTGTTGTCGTATTTAGCTCGGTCTCGGTGGACGCCAGCGGCCCGTGTTTCAACGGTGAGTTTCCCAACTGAGGGTTCTAGTAACGTTGGCCAGAGCTCAGCAGACGCTACGAGACAATGGGACCAATGGGAGACTGCCAAAAGTGCACTGTCACGGCATTCGTGATCTTGTTTCGCGCCTGACGCGACCGCGGCGAGACCAATCGACCGCAGTGAATTTTCCACGACCTCGCACTTTAGCGTGCGTGTCGACATTGTTACGCCTCTTCAGTGTTTTGATACCGCGATTACATTATGCAAAAGACAGCCTGTAGACACTCTCTGAGGCATGTTCGTTCCTCGTGTGACTGTCCCGTCACATTGGTCACACACACACAAAAAAAAAACTGTCTGCAGACATGCTCAGACATGACATGAAGCAAACATGCTGGGAACATACTCGCGGCGTGGTCCGCAGATAATTTTGTCGCCATGTCCGCGGAGAAATGAGCAGTGTGAGTGCGGTTTCTTTTTTAATTGTGGTTTGAGCGGGAAGCCGCGTTGTGCGCCCAAAGTTGTCGCTCCTGCTGACAACTACTTGTGTCAATATTTGTTTTTGTGAAAGGTATAAAATAGCGCATGTTTTTTTTTTTTTTTTTTATTCGGTCTGTTTCTTTTTTTTATTATTTTATAGCGAACTTTAGAGATACCTCGAGACTGAGCCAAAAACAACTAATCTCCGCGTCCAGGCAGGCCCGTATTGACGAAGCTTGCCATAAGAAGGATTAAGAAGCTGAAGTGAATGGTCGCGCCCTAACCGGGGAGATTATTTCACACCCAGTTTCCTGTTTGTATTCTAGATAATCTCGGCCATTATTTACGCGTCAGCTGCATCGGTCTAAGCTGAAAAAAAAAAAAATCTTGTGGGCTTGTGTGTAGAAAGGAGGAGGAGGCGTCGGATCTTCCAATATCTCGGCGGGTGGAAAAAACAAACAAGAAACGGCTGTCTGAATATCGAAGGGGGCTTACGTCCCGAACAAGATGAATTGATTGCATTAACGTCTCTGGCATAGACGTGCCCACCGCCTCCGAGCTGGTCATAACGTGAACTTTTTTTTATTCCCTTTAGTTTTGAGTTATAACCGGCTTGTCTTTTGCAGTACCTCTCGAAACTTACTGGCTATATTTTTAATTATTTTTAATTCGCAAAATTGATTGGCTTTGTGATGAATCTTGACACGCGTACAGACCGCAAATTATCACGTTCTTTGTTCTTCCGATTTATTCGGCTTGAGATTAGAGCCGAATAATTAAAAGTTTCTTGGATCTTCTTTTTTTTTTCGTTCGTCTTTGTCGTGTGCATGCCCGATCTGAAGTTTCTGTAATTGACACGACGCCTAATTAAATTAGGAACATCACATATTAGTTTTTTCTTCTTAATTTTAGACGTAGAAGCTAAATCAAAAGTAATTTTAATTTTGCTCTGTGTATGTGTGTGTGTGTGTGTGTGTGTGTGTTTTGAGAGAGGGAAGAAGCAAAATAATTTTTACTAAAAACCTTTTGGTAGCTTTCGTTTTTCTGGTTATCTTAGTGGTTTGGTAAAGGTCCATTAGATATTAGATATTTTCATTGATTTTTTTACATAAGTTAAATGTTAGGTAAAGGTGTCACGTTGTTTGTTTTTAAAATATAGTAAATTATGGTTAGAACATTTTCAATTTTTCGAACAGCTTCACTTCCATGTATTAAAGAAATGACGCTCACTGCACGTACGTTTATTATTAGTACTAATATTTCTATCTTTTATTTTTATTTTTATTATTACAGAAAGGAGGAAGATAAAGATAATATATTCCGCTGTTGTAAGTTGACGAAGTCCTGGCGTACCAACACGCCTTGGCGGGGAGACAGCAGAATAAACATAAAACAAAACAAAAAACCTCAAACAAGTATACACCCTCTTTTATTTTTTGCAAGAAAGCTTTGGGTGCCGCGAGAAACGTGGGGTGTTTTTCTGCCCATGAGCAGTCATTCTGCGCCTGAGTAGTGCGATGCTCCAAGTTCCTCGAAGGACCCAAAGCATCGGGGTACCCTTTTCAAAATCTCTCTAATATGCGTGCAAGGACGTCTATGCCTATACTACGGTTTACCTTATGTATGAGCGCTATCAACGCTAAGAGCCAACGAAGGCAATCAAGGGTTCTGGAAAACCACTCGACATTTTTCGTGTTTTTGTGCGTGTAGCTCATCGAATCAAGCGCAAAGTACTTGACGAGACATTTCGGTTTTAGTCTGCTTGTGTCTGTATTTGTGTTTCAACTGGTCTTTTATTTCTCTGATTTGACTACCATAACTTTTTTTTTTTATTGTTTCTGAGAAAGAAACACATTCATCCGCTCCGTAAAACTTGACCCACTTTAAAACTTCAGAGCCCTTCGATGAACCCGTCCGAGTAGAACTCCCCCGAGCAGTTTCCGCCGGGCGCAGCCATACCGCCGTTTTTGTTTCTAGCTTTCCTCACCTCGACGATCTCGTCACGAAAGAAGAAAATGCGCGGGCGAGTTCTGTTTTTCTTTCGTGCTCTTCCATCCCGCCCCATTATCCTAACCTTACAAACAAGGTTACTCCGTCTCGCCTGCTTCCGGGAGAGCGCAGAAACGAAAGGCACATCCAGCGGCACATTTGCAGCGCTGCGCTGGACGGCGCGAAAATGAAAAGCGAATCATTAATCACGAGCTCGGACAAAAGGAAGAGGACGTCGAGATACGACCCGCTCGAAGCAAAAGAAAAAAGAATAGATTGAGAGAGATGAAGAGAATTCGAAAGAAGAAGCGAAGATAAACGTTTTATCATTGGATACCTTTTTGTTCCCTCGTTAGTTTTTATTTTTTTTTTTTTTTGTTTCGACTAGCAGTGTGTGTGTTTGTGTATGAGTGTTTTGGTTCTGAGGTCTCTTCGTAGAATTTCGCTTTCTGATTCAGACGTCCAATTCCCGCTGATTGCCTTCTGTCTTATATATGGGACACGTGCGAGTGGGATTTAAATTCGCGATCGATGCAGAATGACTCGGCAACGTTCGCGGAGGCGGGAGAAATGGCTTAGAAAAGAAAAAAAGCAACGTTTTAAGACTTTTTTTTATGGAATTTTTGTGTGGGTTTTTCTGGGTTTTATCTTTTTTCTCTCTTCCAAAAAGCGGTTTTCGCTCATCGGAACCCAACGGGAGCACCGCCATTGGCCGAGATAGGGGAAAAACATGCAACATGCAACAAAGAGAACTCCCAAAGAACGTGCGATGACGAACAACCAAGCTCGCACCGCCATTGGCCGAGATAGGGGAAAAGCAGAGCCACGTGGACGCATCTGAAGGGTAAACAAACGCACGAGGTGCGCAAAAAGCAGACAAACTTGCGCTCCATATAGTCCATTTCATTTTAAATTCGATCGCGGTAGACGCTACGAGCTGATAGGCCCAACCAAACGGGCCCAAAAGTGCAACGTCACGGTCATGTTTTTGTGAGTCTGCTGTCAACCGCTATACCATTCAAACGCAGTGCAGTTTTAGTACGTGGGGTCGTGCTTGGATGTCCCTAGCTTTGACTGTGCTCGGACTTGTGGTGAAACGAAGATTGTTGGGAAAGTATACTTGCATATTGATTATGACTAGAGATAATTGTGTATTGATTATGAATAGAGACTCCGGCGCAAAGCTTGCATCATCACTAGAAGCTGCTCAAAACCGTTCTGTTCGATTCATACTACATGACTATCATCGCACATCCAGTGTAACAGCGATGAAAACCACCCTAAGCTTACCTGACCACTCCTTCCATCGAAAAATATCTCGCCTATGTTTATTTCATAAGATCTACGACCCTAATCGATGCCTTCGTCAGCATATATTAACACAAACATCTTACGTCTCATCGCGTGTTGATCATCAAAATAAAGTTGATATCCCCAAATGTCGCGCCTCACACTTTTATCAGTCTTTCGTACCCATGACATCGCTGGACTGGAATCGCCTTTCCGTACCTCTTGCCAGCATAGCCGATAGCGCCCTATTCAAAGCTGCACTTAGCGAATACCTTTTTGGGTGTGATTAGGAAAGTTTTGTTTCGATTAACAATATTCTGTTTGGATTTTATACTTACGTGCCTAATGACTGTTTATACTTGTGTGCAATTAGGTATGTATGTCCACTACCCTCTACAATGCCTTCGGGCCCTGAGGGAATAAATAAACAAATACGTGTATACTTACTCTCATTTCGGGAGATTTTATTTTGACGTGGCAAATTTTCACCCGAAGGGGTGCATACTAGGAAAGCTATGCAACAAATATCGATCTCACTGTAGGCAACGCTACTATATTAGGTCAGTTAGGGAACTACCCATAGGTGCTGTTTGGACGAACAGTAGTTCCCTCTCTACCCACGGCTCGCCTCCCGTCGTTCCACGCGCAACCGTTCTGGGGAGACGTCTGCTATGGTAACTTTGATGTATTCTATTAACTACGTATGTTTCGAAGAACAGCGTCTAGATGGCGTCTCATCGTACTCTATGGAACCCACAGTTCTGAAACGAAAATCTAGATGGCGCTCGAAACAATGGGAGGCGGACTGACGGGAGTGAGAGGGGGGGGGGAGGGACGGTTACCCCCCTCCGCGGGAGTTTCACAACTGAGAACGTTGACTATACTTTGTTTCACCATACGACAGACCGTAGCGGACGCTACGTGGCATTGTAGCCAATCCAATGCCGTGTTAGTGTCACATGACCTTCGAGAGGGGCTCAGCGACGCGCGGGGAGTACGCGTGATGTGATATGTGCACAACGCTAGACTGGCTGGAATAGCTTGTAGCGTCCACTGCAGTCTGTAAACACGTGAGCCGTGGCGCACTTCCGGCTAGGAATTTCGAAGCCCCTCTGAATGAACCACCCGGTGAAGCACAATCGCACTGACAGCATCTCTCCTTAATGTAAGCGTCTACGGTTCTGTACACTAAATCAACTACTCAAAGATCTTCATCTGCAACGATCTCCAAACTAATGTAATTTTCAATGCGGAGGTGGTGCAATACCCGGCGACCGGAGAGAAACGCTAGCAGGACACGGCTAATCCTGAGCGCTGACATATCGGTGGTCCCGCGAGAAAGAATGATAAAGAGAGCGTCAGAAGAGCAGAAAAAGAAAGCACACGAAGGGTTAGCCGCGTTCGTTTTGCCGCGACGAGTAGCAGTTGCTCGACTGCTTGTCAACTTTATTTTTATGCTATGCGCGATTCCGGTGTATTTCTGTGAAGCAAACTAGAAAAGACCGAGGTAGAGACCTAACAGGCGATGTTTCCGTGCTTCTTGCTGCATATTAAGGCGTCACCAGCGATTTAGGCCCGTCGGCATCGCCAACTGAGACCACCGATGTCCGCGTCTATGCCTCGCCGTTCCGAAGTAGCTCAGGTGCATGGGACATTTTCTCCTAGATATGATGCTAACTCTATGGTTGGCGCTCGGGGAGGCGATCTTCCGTCGCGGAGTCACGAACTGTTTACACCTTTCCAAGAAACACTCGACCCCTGGGGAAACAAACCGTTTTTGAGCCCAGCCTCTGGGTTTGAGGCTAGACTCTCACCGGCGTCCCTGCTAACCCTAACCGAGTGGACTGTGATTTCGATAGGCGCAGCATGCGTAAGCGCAGTTTCAAACACTGCTGGCGGCTAAATTCTCGTCTTTTCCCGCTGTATTTTGTCTTTTATGGTGTACGTATTTTCCCGAAAACATTGAAAAAGCATTGTGCCCCATTAAAAAAAAAAGCAAAAAACAAAATCAAAAACACTGTAAACAATTTTTGTCGTGTAAGCGCGCGACAGAACGCATGCAACTAGAAGTTAGTTGTCGTGTTTTTTTTACGATAAGTTTTGTCGGCGTCTTTCGACTAGCCGCGTGTCAAACGACAAAGCGCTTAGCTGTCAAGGATAACTTACAACAGAAGATAACCGAAGGGCATGCATTTTTCCCGCTCACAAATAACATGTTTACCGATGGACAGGAGGCGGACATGCAATTTAGCAAGTGTTAACATTCGAACAATATATTGTACGTACCACAGAATGCAGCGTTATCTAAAAAAAATTATTTGAGAAAGATCTCAAATAATACGGTCACAGTCAACGAAAGTCACATCTCGACGGTCGGACGGAATCCAAGATAACTTCGTTTTGGTGCACGTTTTGGGGAGAGCTTCCTTTTTTCACACCAGCGCCAAGGCAAAGGAACGAACGCGACTGGCTCCAACCCACCGTGCTCCAACCCGAACAACTATTTTTGGCTATGACTGAGAAGGACTCTACGCGGATTATCTCTGGGAGGGGGGAGAACAGTTGGCATTGTTCTCAAAATCGCGTCGAGGGCCGTTCGACGTCCTTCACCTCCTTCTTTTCCCTTTAATGTCGAGCAGAAACGCTCGAATGGCAGGCACTTACCGGCCCTATTTTCCTGGAAGATAGCACAAAGGGGCTACGAAGCATGCGTTAGAAGATGTAAGAGGGGAGGCTGGTCTTTAAATGGTAAAAAGTTGGGGAAAAGTCACATTTGAGAAAATGGCTTTTCTGATGCTTCGACATACCCACCCAGCTCTGTGCAAAATATTATTTCTCCATCTAAATTTCAAATATAAAAGAAAAGTATGAAGTCTTAATTTTCTATGAACATTCAGTAGGAATACACATACTTCAAATGCGTTTCCCTCTCTTCACACCTCTTCCACAAGTACCGATGCCTTATGGGCATTTTCTGAAGTTTGTCTTGGACAATATTAGCATGCTTGGTGTCATTTTAATCGGGATGAATGGAGCTGTGCGGTGATGCTATTTTTATAGTCTTCCAACTTAAAGGGCCCATGAAACGATTTTAACATCGATGGAACGTGCACCTTATTACCCCTTTTTGTTTACTTTATCACAAGGACCATAAAACACGACCACTTCTCTCGAAATGAAACAAAAAGGAACTATTTCTTGACTTGACTTCACGTACGGCGGCCGTAGGAACTAACTTTGTGACGTCACGGCGGGTGCGGTTATTGAGATCGCTTTTGAAGAAGTATATTCTCAGTTTAATTGTAACATTTAGAAATGATTTCGTCCCAACATAAACAAATGAATCGAAAGTTTTATATTCTTGTTCAGTACACGAAGTTTTCGCAGCGCCGTCTATCCGGAGCAAGTCAAAGCATCCCCTCCCAGCTGTTCCGCTGCCTAGCAACGTTGGCTGGCTGCTACCGGACGAGCGGTGTGATCAACGCGATATAAAAACCACGTTTCAGCAGTTGCGGTGTTTGTTTTCTTTCTCGTGCGCCTGGTTCGCCTGCCTGCAACTATAGACCTTTCCAAAAAAGAGCATGTGGCCGGTGCCATCTTGAGTGTTCGTGCGTATGGCGCGTGCTTTCCTCGCTTTCCGAAGCGACGAACACGCACGTGCTGGGCTGTGAAGATCGCACGCTGGACTGTGATTTTGTAAACATTGGAAAGGTCTATACTCCGTTTCACCTTATGTTGTACCGCAGCGAAGGCTAGAAGCGCGAGCTCATAGCGTTGGCAGCTGCCCTGTGCACGAGAGCTTGTGCCGTTGAGGTGTGCCATACAGCAAGGAGCTCGCGCTTGTAGCCTTTCCTGCGGTACAACACAAGGTGAAACAGATAATAGGAAGTATTCACTGGCGGCCATAGCTGTGTGCGCGACTGCTGAGCGCGTGCTGATGGCTAGCTTCCAGGGTTCTTTTGCAACGTGCATTCCACACCGTCAAAACGGCCAGTCTTAGAAGCCTATTAATGGGGAGAGAGGGGAGAGTCTGCTCTCGCTGTATCAACGTCCACAGTGCTAAGGAGAGGACAAGGCCGGAAGCCGCGTACCCCGCGGCGCGTCTTGCGTACGTGACCCGGGAAACATTGTATGAGTTGAGGGGCATCCCCAAACGGTATCTTATTTGGCCGCAAGTCCTGAAATCGTTTCATGGGTATTTTAAGAGTTCTATTCAATTAATTAACTTCTTAAATAACGAAAAAGCATGTCTTTTGCACAATAGTTACAATGGTTTTTTTTTTTTTTAGAAACATAAACCTCTCAGGTGAGATCTAAATTGGCATCGCCTCACAAATCACACCTTTGTGAATGCAGTTGCATTAAAAATGTTGCTAATTTACGAATAATATTTCTTTAACGACCCGTAACAAATGACGTAAGCAAATGAGACCGATCTCCCATAACTCGGGTTTTAGTAAACATATTAAAGGGGATTCAACCGCTCGTCACTCAATGGGCAAATTTCGCTACACACACCTGAGTTTCAGGAGTGCACGAGAGTATTCATTCTTTTGGAGGTTACTTTTAAAGACGTAATGAAGGTTGTACGGCCCTTGAATTTTTCTTTTAGAGCGCTGGAGATTTTTAATAAAATCCAGAAATCTGACCGTTTTGGCTGTTTTTAGCGCGTTTTGAGGCATTTTTGAAAATACAATTATTTAGAAGACGAACGTGACAAAACGCTTGGCCGTACGTACTAGGGGTGCCTCTAATCTTAATTTTAAGACCATGACGAGAAAGCAAAATATTGTTGTGTTTGCGTATTTGTGTAAATAAAATCACCCTGTTAATTTTATTTCCAACTTGATAAACGAGATGGGGACACTAGTACTAAATGCCTCAAACGGGAGATTTTCTTGCTGTTGCTGTTGTTGTTTTTCTCTCGAGCTCGAATTCGACCGCGATGTCTCGTTGCTCGTGGATCGGTAGCACGTGTAGCGAAAGCTCGCGCTGTAAAGCTCGCTGATCGTGGATTCAATCCACCGCCTCTGTCCGTTTCAATCTGGATGAGCATCGTACCGGCGTGCTCTCATGTATCACTATTGCGTGATGCACGTTAAAGTCGTAAGACAAGAAGCGGTATACTGCACTGTCTTTCATCTCCAACGAAGACACCAGATGCCCTCAGTGCTGACTAACTTCCCGCTGTATAAACATAAACACAACAGAATTACAATTGATGGCTCTGTTGGTCGTCACTTTTTGAACGTTGCAAGAATGGGTAACTAGTCATCAGCAGACTCCTAGCGAAAGGCCTGGCTCTGAAGGCGATACTTTTGTGGATTCTATTTTTTTGTGTGTGCTATGTTAGCGCGCGTGGCCAAACGCTTGCATACGCTACAAGCGCGTGGCTCGTAAGCACCCGGAGATCGCGCAGGGTTGAACAGAGATATCCTAATATGTAGGGTGCCTTAATGTCCTTCTGCCTAGGGTGTTGCCACCCTTTGTAGTACTCGATGCCGACAGCACGCGCTCACGGGTAAAATACAAATAAATCGACAAAAACAAAATGTCGCCATAGCACAGTCAGCGCCACAAACGCGTGCCGGGACACGCTCTTTCACGCGCTTCTGAACAAAAAAAAAATGAAAAATAAAAATGTGAGACAAAATGACCAGATGTCTCCACCCTAAGCAAAGCGCACGTGAAGGCACCCTACTATAGTTGATTGCAAGCTAAGAAAAAACCGGAAATGCCTCTCAGAGGAAACTGTATTCCTACGCCGAGAAACGCCAGCCAATCGTTTTCATGACGTCACGATTCCGTGGACCAATCGCGATCCTTTTGAGAAAAAAAAGCTCAACATGGCTGCTGGCCTTAGCAACGCGACGCTAGTTTCTCGTGACAATTATTGTGCTTTTTTGCACCGTGTTTTACGTGCCCGAGGTTACGCCACGAAATCTTAATGGTATCGGCTTGCGTTTGCAGCAGTTTTTGCGCGACAACGTGAGAATCCAGCGACGCTATCGCCAACGAAAATTTCGAAGCGGGCGCGAGGTTTAGCACTGCTGAGAGGTGAGAAGCTACGCCGGACGTCGTCTGCTTCGTTGGATTTCTGTCGCCTCTGCCCCACGTTGCTACTCAACATAGTACCGGCACCGCTGCTTCAATTCGCTGTGGTTTCCGCGGGTGAGCTGAGATTGCCGTGCACCTCAGTGGGATCCATGACGGAAGACAAAGAGAGCGGGGCGTAGGGTGCCTACATGTCTGTCTGTCTCAGGGTGAAGACATTCATTGTTGCACTGAATGTTCAGCGCGTGACGCTCTCGCGCACTCGTTGCGTGACCTGGGCGCTAAAATGGCATCTATGCATTAGCCAAAGCTACGCGCTCGAGCTGATTCACACCGGATTGCGCGTACTTCAAAATGCATAAAAAAACGATTGGGCGTAAAAATGGCTGAGATGTCACCACTCAAGCAAAAGCGCGTTTGTATGAAGGCACTCTGGCGGGACGCGGTGGTGGTGTCGATGACTTGGGAGGGTGCCGATTTGTCAAAACCCGAAAAGTATAATTATTCTTGTTTTCTATTAATCCAACAAAATAAAGGCACACATTTCGTGCGCAAAGCCCACAAAACTAAGTAAATCACTAAATATTTATTATTTGCAGGAACTATAAGTGCTTTGTTATTTATAATTTTGGCGAGAGAAAGGTTGGTTTCGTTTTCGCCGCTTTCCCTCAATCGAAGGCGCTGGAAGACGGTATGTTAGACAGTATCTTGGACAGAAAATGAATTGGGAAGACGGTACATTGGACATGACTTTCTTTCTTTACTAAACAGCTATTTCGTTGACAAAAACGTATTCTAACTTATTTAAACGTCCTGAATGAATTAAATAAATATTGTAGTAGTTTAAGACACGTTTACTGGAGGAAGAAAAAGCAACGTTGCTAGCGAACTACTTTCTCGACGGCGGAGGCACTTCAGATGGGCGCAATGCGCTTGTGGGTGGAGCTAAAAGATTGTTCTTAGGTTGCATCCGACTTTTTTTTTTATAATATATATTTGGAAATAAAAATGAAAGCCGTTTACAACTCCCTGTAACGCCGAAATAGAGCGCAGCTCTTGAGGAGGAGGGGAAGGCACGGGGGGGGGGTCACGTGAACTCGGGGGGGGGGGGGGGGGGGGTGTCATGTGGCCTGGGGGTATTGTGACCTCGAGGGGTGGGGGGCGGAAAAAATTTTCCGCTAGATCTAGCGGGGAAAATTTTCCGCTAGATTTAGCGGGAAAAACTTTCCGCTAAATTTAGCGGGGAAAATTTTCCGCTAAATTTAGCGGGGAATATTTTCCGCTAGATTTAGCGGGGAAAATTTTCCGCTAGATTTAGCGGGGAAAATTTTTCCGCTAAATTTAGCGGGGAAAATATTCCGCTAAATTTAGCGGGGAAATTTACCCATCATGCACCGCGCGGTTACGCCGACGGCGACGGCGACGCCGCTCAAGCCGGAAACGGGCGCCTAAGAGCTGCGCTCTAAAAAAATAGTTGAATGAGTTGCAAAGAAGGCTTAAATACTTAATGAAGCAACGGTGAGCGTGCAGGCTAGCCGGTGTAAATTGAGCCTATAGTTGTAAACCCGAGACTGGGGATACGGACAAGAGACAAACACAGAGCGACACGGACGAAGTCGACCGTGTCGTTCTGTGTTTGTCCCTTGTCCGTATCCCCAGTCTCGGGTTTACAGTTATGCTAAAATACTTATTCCGAACCACATTTACCGTATTTACGCAAGTAATAGCCGCACTCTTTATGAAGAAAACCTATGGGTTCACTTCTCTGCGGAGCACGCAGATTGCCAATCACCGCGATCGACAGCCTGATTCCAGCTGTTTACAGGACAGAGATAACGTCTTCGAGCGAAGATACCATCTGTGAAGGTTGAATTTGTATGTAAAATCGTGTTCTTGATCTGGTTATTCGTTTTCTTGTTTATGCGCTACGCAATGATTGGATGTATATGTGCTATGTGGAAAAGTAGACGCAAGGGCCTTGTTCATAAATAGTGCGGCTTTTACTCGAGTAAGTACGGTATTTTATGAAACATTATTTCAGATATTTTCATTTTCTGTAAACCTTGTTTGGCGGCTAGTGGATATGAAAAACAAAAAGAAAAGAAGCATGATTTTCATCATTTTGAACAATTACAATATATTTTCTTAACCAACAAACAGGGGCTTACTCTGAGATGCAAATTGAATTTTGATGTTAGCGTTTTGGCGCCCAAAATAATTTTTTTTTTTGTAAATTTAACACTTCCTGTTTTGCGGATTACTAAGAAAACCAAACGGGCCATCAACAGGTAGAAAATACGTTTCTACCTAAGGTGAGTCGTACGTTTCTTTCTTTTTTTTTTCTCTCTTCACCTTTCCAATTTTTAGTCGAAATCAAATGAACCTCTAAATACTAACTTTAGTGTCTTCATAAGTAACCTCGGGAGTTCACTATGCTATTGTCCGTTATGAACACCTCTTTCAACAGTGATCTTACTATGCCACGGTGGAATGAACCGGTGCTACCTTACCTGTCTAAAACAAATTGGGGTGTGTGTATGTTTATACAGCCTGGAACATAGTCTGCCTCAACGAGCGACTTGTCTCCCAGTTGTAGGTGAGCAATTTAGCCAGTGCAGTAGAACCGGTAGCCTGGGGCCTTTAATGTGCATCACGCAATAGTGATACACGACCGCACGCCGGTACGATGCTCATCCAGATCGAAACGGTCAGGGGTGGGGATTGAACCCAGGCTCCCTGGGTTAAACAGCGTGAGCTTTCGCTCCACGTGCTTCGAGCTGGTTTGCTCTATACTTCGTTTGTGCGAGCGAAGGCAAAGCTGCAAGCGCGAGCACGAAAGCTTCGTGCGTTCAGGCTTTGCTCGAGCGCGCGAGCTAGGGAGAAACGCAAAAAGCGCTGGTCTCGTGCTTCTAGCTTTGGCTTCGCTCGTAGATAAAGTGAAACGAAGTATAGACGCTTTACAGCAGCTGTGCATGGGCGCCGCCATAACCGACCTTCAGTTTTTGTTTCCTCTTATTTTTATCACTTCGCTCCATCATTACGACAGGTTATTTCCACTTTAGATTCAACTGTGTCCTTCTCCCCAGCATTTGCCTTTGCGGAGGCTCTTCGAAGCCTGCTTCAGTGGCGCGGTATTTCGGTAAGACAAGAGAAGGTCAGCAGTGGCGGCTGTAATCTGGCGCGTGTGTAAAGCGTCTATAGCCAAGTCGGGCACCGATCCTTTTTTTTTTTATTGCAGTTGGCCACCGATCCTTCTTTATCTAAAGCCCTTCGATGTGTTTGCGTTTGTCTTGCAAGTGGCGTCCAATGCGCCAGTGCACGAGGCACGTGTCTCGAGCGGCCCTTGGAAGCAGTTGTCGGCGCAGTACTGAAATGAGCGGCCTAGTGCCATTAAATAAGCTACGCTTCAGAGTAATGACACTTGTTCATTTTGTGGCTTAAATTTCATGGTTGCCAGTTATCTGAATATTTATCTGAAATCGCAGGAAACGCTTTTCCGTCCTCCACAAAGGTTTAAACAGTTCGCGACAGAGCAAAGCAATATTACTTGAGCTTCCTGACACCGAATCTAATGTTGAGGAAGTCGCACTTTTGAATCATGACGATCGGCAGTTGCGTCTACTCTGCACAAGCACCAAAATGTCGGCGCCGACAACAATGTTGGGGAACAGAGTACCGATACTCTAAGCGCAGCTCATTTAGTGGCTCTAGAGCGGCCCTTGGAAGCGAATGGCAGCGGAGCACAAGCTCCTCGCACGTGTCTTGCGCGTTTCCACAACAATGGTTGGCGGTACTTGTAAGCGTGAATTTTATCAAATGAATTTAGTCTGCACTTGCCGGCAGCGCCTTCAACTTATGGAATTTACGGGGGGATCGGTGGCCGAGTGGGCTAGCGCACACCAGCTCGGAGCACGTGGAGCGAAAGCTAGCGCTGCAGAACCCAGGGATCCTGGGCTCAATCCCCACCCCTGCCCGTTTCGATCTGGATGAGCATCGTACCGGCGTACGGTCGTGTATCACTACTGCGTGGTGCACATTAAAGTCCCAAGCTAGCGGTTGTACTGCACTGGCTAAATTGCTCATCTACAGCGAGTGACTCGTCGCAACATTAAATGGCTGACCAACGACTCGCTGCATAAATATCCCCACAACCCCAATTATTATTATTATGGAATTTACGAGGATAACTCGAGTGCAACATGGCTTTGTGTATTTGAGTGGCTCTTTTTCGCTGACAGGCAGACAGACGGAAAGTGTCCTTTGTTGCCATACCCGTTGCCAATCTTGTCAGCTGCTGTGCACTTGGCGCGCGATTGTGGACGAGTAGTAGAGCCGCGCCACTTGCTTGCACACAGAACTCCTTGGTACAGTTTACGTGTGGGAAACGGTTGCTTCTTGTTGCTTTTGACTCGACGCGCAGAAGTGTGGACCTCTTCGACGAGGTCCACACCTCTGAACGTGCAGAAGTGTGGACCTCGCCACTAAATGAGCTATGTTTATTGTCGGCACTATGTTCTCCAATATTGCTGTGGGCGCCGCCATCTTGGTGCTTGTACAGAACAGACGCAGTAGGTGAGCGGCGTTTGGCAACTTCCGGTTCCTTAGAAATTTTCGTTAAGCTTTTGACAAACGATGACGATCATCTGCAAGGCTGTCTAAGTATGGTTCTGAAAACTACAGTCTGGAGGTTTCATAATTATGCTTGCACAGGCTTGCAGCTCATTGTCGTCGCTTGCCACTAGTGAAACAAAATTTCCTAAGGAACCGGAAGTTGTCAAACGCCGCTCACCTCATTTGATTCGGTGTTAGGAAGCTCATGTAATATTGCTTTGCTCTGTCGCGAATCGTTTAAACATTTGTGGAGGACATAAAAGCGTTCCCTATGATTTCAGATACATTTTCAGATAACTGGCAGCCATGATTTTAAGCCACAATATGTACAAGTGTCCTCACCCTGAAGCGTCGCTTATTTAGTGGCACTAGGGAAGATCATAGCGGAACAGCGCAGCCCTTACAAAAAATTGTTACGCTTTTCTGTTGAAAAGCTGTTGAAAAAAGTCAATAGAGGATATAGAATGTCAACAGCTTTTCTGTTTACTTTCTTTTGAATATTGGCCCACTTTTCTAATGAAAGTCAACAGACTTCTCGTGATGCTTTTCTGTTGAAAGGCTGTTGAAAAAAGTCATCAGAGGATATAAAATGTCAACAGCTTTTTATCTGACTTTCTCTAGCTTTTCTGTTGACCTTCTTTTGAATATTGGCCCACTTTGTAATAAGAAAGTCAACAGACTTTCTGTCGCCTCCAAGACGCTTTTTCTGCTGCTTTTCAGTTGAAATGCTACAGCTTTTCGACTGAAAAGCTACAGAAGATTAAAAAGAAAAAGAAATCGTTACAGCTTAGCTATTCATTCAACAAAGTTTTGGAAGCTTACTATGGTTTTCCACTCTCCTCCAAATTGGCTGCAGCAAAACTCCGTAAAAAAAAAACAAAAAAAAAAACAACGCGATTTTATTAATTTTTTTTAAATCTTGTTAATAAATGGTGTCCCTGTGGTATTTGAAGGGACTACACTACATACAACCGAGAACACACACTATACTTCGTCTCACCCTAGTATGGACTATTGTTAGCCGCGCGTGCTAAAAGTGCGAGCTAGTTGCTTCGAACGAAGCCTCGGCGGCTGCACGAGCGCTCGTGCAGCGAGTGCTCCAGTCAAGGCAGTCAAGGTTAGCCGCTCGCGCTAGCACAGCATTCGCGGTTAGTCCATGCTAAGGTGAGACGAAGTATAGAAACGAACACACACACAAACACCATGAGGCACTGAACACCTGAAACACAGACCAATTGACTGCTCCAGAGCCTTATATAGCCTACATATTGGAGGAATTCATTTGGCCGCTGACCACCTCAACACTTATTAAGGTTCCAAGTATTTGATCTCCTCCTTGGGAGTCCGTCAAAGGGAAAACAGTGTTTTGCAGGTCGTGGACGATATCTCTTACTAGAAAGCATTGGTACATCTAATAATAATTCGGGACAGTCGCTAAAACAACAACCACAAATACTGCTCCTAGAACAAATATTATCGCTTCTCTGCATAGCACTACTCAGGACGAAGCGAGTCAAGGCAGTTTCTCCACTTTCAAATAGCTATTTTGCTTTTTTTACCAGTTGACTATTTAATATGGTCATTCAAGTCACTATGGTCACTTACAAAGTCAGAATGGCAGGGCATGGCTTTCGAGCGCCTGGCCTCCAGCACACGCCCCATGCCTTCCGTCGTGCTTTGACTGCACGCGCGCGCTCAACGTGCACGAACGCCGAAGCGTTGTCGAGGCTAGTAGGCGGCTCGCGCTGGAGGCGGGACAACTGAAGCTGCTTCCCCTTCTCACATTGTCAGAGACTATTGAAAAACGTAGCCACTTTTGACATCTAGTCGAGGTGTACAATGTTCAATAAAAAATCAACAGCAAGTCTGTAGCTTTTCTATTAACACTGGCTATAGAGAGTCAACTGAAAATTTTCAACAAGAAGTAAACAGAACGTCTGCAGTCATTCTGATGACACTGTCAACAGAAATTCAGCAGAAAAAAAATCAACATAAAGTCAATAGAAAGTCAACAGCTTTTCTTTTGACTCAGGCTGAAGAAAATCATCAGAAAAGTTTCAACACAAAGTCAACAAACTTTCTGTTGACCATGTCAACAGAAAGTCAGCAGAAAAAATCAACATAAAGTCAATAGAAAGTCAACAGCTTTTCTTTTGACTCAGGCTGACGAAAATCATCAGAAAAGTTTCAACATAAAGTCAACAAACTTTCTGTTGACTATGTCAACAGAAAGTCAAAGTCAAAAGAAAGTAATCACAGTCAACAAGAAGTCAACACGTTTTCAATAGAAAGTCAAAAATCATTTTCATAGGGGAGCACTGAGTTAGATTTCAGACGCCATGTTCTTCTATATATAGTGCCACTAAATAAGCTACGTTTATTTTGCGCAGCTCTTTTAGTGGCTCTAGTTCTTCCCAAAAGTGGCGCGCGGCACGTGTCTCGAGCATTCCCACAAAAGTGATTGGCGCCACTTTTCCCAGAATAGATGGGCTTTAAGGGCGAAACACATGCGCGTCAAAACTGTCCGATCCGACGTGCGAACTGCAGGAACGGACGTTCGAGGGCGAGGGTTTTCGTCGCACCGGAGGCTACGAAAACCCTCGCCCTCGAGCGTTCGTTCCGGCAGTTCGCACGTCGGATCGGACAGTTTTGACGCGCATGTGTTTCGCGCTTTATTCCACGCCACATGGGAACGGGTTTGCAAAGCAGTATTCGGACGAAGAGCACGCCGATATAGGACATAGAAAGTGCAAAACTGCCACTTTATTTCTTTTTTGTTTTCTAGCTTTAAAATAAGCTATATATATATATATATATATATTATTTTTGCAAAACAACGTTTGCGTGTTAAATGTGGTGGTCCAAACGGCCGCAACGGCGCCCCTTTGTGCTTTCGATAATTTCGAACGTGGATGGAACTTCGAATTCATTCGGAAATTAGAGCATATTCTACGTTTTGTAAGCCACTGTAATCTACGTATGTACTGGCTCGTATCTCGCGCCGCCTGTTGGCCGCTTCCGGAAGCGGCGGACGCAGAGCGAAGAAGATCTCTAGTTGATTGCAAGCTAAGAAAAAAAAACGGAAATGCCTCTCAGAGGAAAATGTATTCCTACGCCAAGAAACGCCAGCCAATCGTTTTCATGACGTCACGATTCCGTGGACCAATCGCGATCCTTTTGAAAAAAAAAAAAAAGCTCAACATGGCTGCTGGCCTTAGCAACGCGACGCTAGTTTCTCGTGACAATTATTCTGCTTTTTTTGCACCGTGTTTTACGTGCCCGAGGTTACGCCACG
The DNA here is from genome assembly GCA_013358835.2 of Ixodes persulcatus. Lineage (NCBI taxonomy): Eukaryota > Metazoa > Arthropoda > Arachnida > Ixodida > Ixodidae > Ixodes > Ixodes persulcatus. Next base: position 95,469 of record JABSTQ010009832.1, on the reverse strand, counting down.
AAATCTTAGTGGTATCGGCTTGCGTTTGCAGCAGTTTTTGCTCGACAACGTGAGAATCCAGCGACGCTATCGCCAACGAAAATTTCGAAGCGGGCGCGAGGCTTAGCACTGCTGAGAGGTGAGAAGCTAGGCCGGACGTCGTCTGCTTCGTTGGATTTCTGTCGCCTCTGCCCCACGTTGCTACTCAACATAGTACCGGCACCGCTGCTTCAATTCGCTGTGGTTTCCGCGGGGTGAGCTGAGATTGCCGTGCACCTCAGTGGGATCCATGACGGAAGACAAAGAGAGCGGGCCGTAGGGTGCCTACATGTCTGTCTGTCTCACGGTGAAGACATCCATTGTTGCACTGAATGTTCAGCGCGTGACGCTCTCGCGCACTCGTTGCGTGACCTGGGCGCTAAAATGGCGTCTATGCATTAGCCAAAGCTACGCGCTCGAGCTGATTGACACCGGATTACGCGTACTTCAAAATGCATAAAAAAACGATTGGGCGTAAAACTGGCTGAGATGTCACCACTCAAGCAAAAGCGCGCGTGTGTATGAAGGCACTCTAGCGGGGCGCGGTGGTGGTGTCGATGACTTGGGAGGGTGCCGATTTGTCAAAACCCGAAAAGTATAATTATTCTTGTTTTCTATTCATCCAACAAAATAAAGGCACACATTTCGTGCGCAAAGCCCACAAAACTAAGTGAATCACTAAATATTTATTATTTGCAGGAACTATAAGTGCTTTGTTATTTATAATTTTGGCGAGAGAAAGGTTGGTTTCGTTTTCGCCGCTTTCCCTCAATCGAAGGCGCTGGAAGACGGTATGTTAGACAGTATCTTGGACAGAAAATGAATTGGGAAGACGGTACATTGGACATGACTTTCTTTCTTTACTAAACAGTTATTTCGTTGACAAAAACGTATTTTAACTTATTTAAACGTCCTGAATGAATTAAATAAATATTGTAGTAGTTTAAGACACGTTTACTGGAGAAAGAAAAAGCAACGTTGCTAGCGAACTACTTTCTCGACGGCGGAGGCACTTCAGATGGGCGCAATGCGCTTGTGGGTGGAGCTAAAAGATTGTTCTTAGGTTGCATCAGAGCCTTTTATACTGGGAGAGTTCGGCGGGTGGGAGTGGCTTACGGCCCGCTAGGTCTAGCGGACTAAGCGGACGACGCTTCCGCCATGATGTGCCTCCCGGCGAGTGGGTCCCCATTGACATGCGATGTATACGCGTGTAGGTTTTGCCGTTCGTGATTTTGTTGGCGTAAGGAGAAAGTCTAAAAACAAGCATTTTGTGACGTTAATCATACGTTAATTATAACTTACCTCGCACAATCGAGAACTCGAAGTCGGCTTCCAGTCAGCCCTTTTTGGTTTGGTCTCCCAGATCTTGTGCCTTGCGCGGTTTTCTTTTCCTTGCGGGAACCGGTACATCCTGAACCCCTTTTTCGCGTTGTTCGAGCACCCAACGGCACTGCAGCCCCCCATTTCGTTTTCTTCTAACGTCTGGCAGAGCGCAGAACGATCATTTTCATCGTCGTCTCTCGCTCCACGCTAGACGGCAAGGCACATCATGGCGGACAACGAAACTCGGACTGCGATGCGCACAGTTGCCAGACTGTTTGATCAGTGCTGCCAGACTGGCGGCTGGATCAAAGAACCGCCGAACTCTCCCAGTATAAAAGGCTCTGGGTTGCATCCGACTATAGCACGAGATCGGCGGCGAACAGCCCGTGGCCCGAGCCCACCTCGAGCGCCCGACCTTAGGCGCAGCTGCGAACATGCAACTCGTTTGTTGATGATGATGATGATGATGATACTGCGGCTGCTCCCTTTATAGACCCATCCCGAAATTACGCCCTCTTCTGGCAGAGTTTGAAATACTGCACAGCTGCGTGTGAAAAAGACACCATAAAAATGGAAAACCGATCGCTTATATATAGTTCACTTAAGAACAGTATTATACAAGTAATAGCCTTGCCACATTAATGGTGTCTTTTGCGCACGTCACTGTGCAGGGTTTTCAGATCTGCCTGAAGAGGGAGTAGTTTTGGGATGGGTCTATAACGGGCGGGCTCGATTAATCGTGCCCAAGCCTGGGGGTGAATTCAGCACCCCCTGTGTTGTGTATGGTGCCACCAATCCTCCAGTCGTCTTTTCGTCTGCTCGATGGTCTTCCAAAAGGCTTCAGTAGTACCGGCTCTCTCGCTTGTTGTCGAGAAGCCCAGCGCTGCCGCTAGAGGCGGGACACCTTCGTGTAGTCGGTTCGCCTCTTCGGTGGGAGAAGTGGCAGAAGGTCGGATTCCGCCACAACGGAGTATGATGTGCTCCGAGGTTTCGCTCTCACCCTCGCATACTCGGCATACAGTCGACTGCACACTATTGTCGAAGCGCTGTTTGTACACCAGTGTGCGCAGGGCTCCCGCACGAGCCTCGAACAATAGGCGGCTGCCCAAGCTGTTGTCGTACAGCCGCGTCTCTGCCGTGATTTTCTGTTTTAACTCCGCATACATGGTAAGGGTTTACTTTGTCCGGGCAGCCGCTTTTCTGCGCCATCTATGAGGAAAAGGGTACAAACCTACTTCTTCCTCCTTAGCTTTAATCCTCAACTCAAATGCGAATTGTGAAATCGCGTCGCCGTGAGATTCTTCGGCACCGGTGCGACGACTCCTAGCTTCCACCGTGCTTTTTATGCACACCATAGAATTTGTCATTCCCCAGTGACGATAAGTTCCGTCAGGGCACCCATTGGCCACGAACGCGAATCCGAATATTCGTTGACGGATTGATTGTTGACGAGCGCAGACGTCCGAGTGACGCAGCTCTCGTGTCCAATGCGTGAGCTGGGCTCGGCTGACGTCAGTTTGGAACCGCTGACGCGCTTTGGGAACCGCGGATGTATCATGGTGAAAAGGCGGAGAGCTTTCGAAAGAAAGGAGGTACAAAACAGTCCGCTATATATTTTCAAATGTTCGTACCGAAAGGCTGGCTGGTGACTTTCTACCCTCTTTCTTTTGGCCAACTAAACGATATGCGATTAGTAAAGTCCCAATATAAAATCATTTATCCCAGTCCAATATTCGTTTCATGGCCCCTTTAAATATTTGATTGCATATTTGGAATAGGTGCGAGATATGTTATATTAGTGTACATTGTGATAAGTATTTTTTCATAAATAAGAAAATTACTTTAAAGCCCCACATCCCCCCTTAAGTGGAAACTTTCAAGAGAATATCGAGATTATTTTTCAGTTTTGTGCACGGAGGCTCCAGAATATAATTTTCAAAAGTACCGCTGAAGCCCCTCCTTCCCGGAGCGTTACGCCATAAAAGCAGTTTACGGCATTTCCGCTCTCGCGCATTTTTAGCGCCTATCAAAGCTATGCACGGACACTCTTTTCATTTTCAAAAAAGGTAAAAAAAAAAAAAAGACGTCACGACTGATGACAGTGCGAAGGAATGTAAACCTGACAGGCTTGCAATTGCAGTGCTGCCCACACGAGCGACACGCGCTTGGCGGCCGGAAGGTCCTTTTATGACGCAACGACTGGTCGGAGGTTTTTCGTGTTTTCTCGCGTTTTCTTGCGTTTAGTTACATCTTCAGGAAAAACGAACGCGATATTCAAATTCACGGGATGAAAATACTCTAGAATTCACCTCTAACTCGTTTTTTTTTTTTTTTTTTGTTTCAAGAACCTCTTGAGCTTCATATTATTCGAATATTTTCAGAGCTCTCTATTTGCTCTTTCTCGCGTGAGATGAAACGGGGTGGCGCCAGTGTGCCAATAGCCCCGACGACTTCCGGTTCTGAACTCGACGGCGGGTTTCGCAATATTTGCGAAGTCCAATATACACGCTATCTTCTGGAAATGGCCACTTCTAGCACTATAAGACTTAATTCACTCATAATAAAAAATGATGAGTAAAAAATTAGGTAATATACGTGAACAGGAAGTGCGCCGGGGCTACCTAATAGATGGCGCCACGGAGTTGATTGTCAAACAATAAAGAGCGAATAATTTCACGTTCAGTTTAAGTGACTGCGCTTATACAGGTCGTGAAGCTCATTTGTTGTCCATAATTGTAGAAAAGCCGTTTGTTAAAATTGCGCAAATCGTGGCCCGAGCAATCTGCATTATGTGTTATTTCGCTGGTTCGCGCCATCAATGTACGAAGGGCATTCATTAAGTTCGTATCATTGTCACGAAGGAATAGAGATTCAGCAATCAAACTCAAGTAGGAGTTGAGACTTTCTCTACGTGTTCGTCACCAAACGTTACCCACTTTTGCCAGCGATGGACCACATGCCGGAGGCCATTGCTTCAGAACTCCTCGTTTTGAGTGTTCAGGAATCGCTCCATTTCAGCAATCATTTGGTCGTCGTCCTTGAAAGGCTTTCCTCTTGGTTGGCCACACTGACAGCGTCAGCGCCATTTAACCAGTTTCATAAACTTGGGCGTTGTCCCAGAACAACGCTCCCAGATTGGAATGAGTATCCTCGGCATTGCTTCCCATCAAATAGAAAAAAACAGATCACTGCATGTGCTTGGCACCGACGGGTGGTGCCATTTTGGTTTCGACTCCCTAGCGGCGTTCCGCGCTACTATAGCACGCGATGTATACACTCTGCGGAAACTAGAAGGACGAGCGCTCATGTTGATGTCTGTTTTTTTTTTTGCGCTTTTTTAAATTGTTTGTGCCGATGATACGAACTTTATGAACGCCCCTCGTACATCACAACTCGGCGAAAAAAAACCGAAAAAAAAAAAAACGACGTTTGCAGCGACACCTGCTTTCACAAACTGTTTGAGAAGGTTGGTCGAGTATCCCTTTAACAAAACTTGCACCAACAAACTTTTTTTTATTATTTTTGTTGCGATGTCGAGCGACGGTCGGTAAACCGCGCTAGCATATCCTATTTTACGCATTATAAACAGAAACTACGCATTAAAATTGCTGGGTAAGATTCCACCCGGCGGTGAATGCTTAGTTTATGCTTCGAATGAAATTTTTATCAGTACACTCGATGCTATTAAGTTTGATCAGATTACCAGGGCAGTCAGCGTTGCCTTCAGGCGTTTAGCGTGTTTTTTTTTCTTCATCTTTTTAGCGCAGTTAAAAGAATAATGTAAAAAATACACGCTTTCATTTTTATAATTGCACCTCACATTATTCCATCCAAAATAGCGCTATAAAGAATTGTCAGCTTTGCCGTTGCTGAAAGAGTGCACATCGCTGGAACAGTCCTTGCGGCAAAATAAACCAAAAAGTGCGTCTTGAAATGCCGAGGCGTCTTCATTTTCAATAAGCCTCGACGGTCTCGCTTCGCGCACGTGAAAAGAGTTCGGTTGCGCCGTCGGCAAATAAAGGCGCCGCAAAATTGAATTACGCGAAAGCAAAATAACCCCGAAGCACATGAGTCTTTGTCAAAGCTCGGCGCTCCTGTTGACACGGCAAAACAGCGTCCGACTAAAGACGCGATCTCTGCGAAACAAAGATTGACGCAGAAAAACTTCACATCAACTCAACTTCATTCCGAAAGGGCGGACACATTTAAAGTAAGCGCCATTGAATCTTTGGTAGCTTACTCGTGTCGTTTACGCCATCTGATTTCTCACTGAAGTAGACAAAAGAAAAGAAGAAAAAAAAAAAGAAGATTGAGCAAACCTCAAGGATCAAAAGATTGCGTGTTGTGTGTACCCTTCCGCTCCGTCACCTCGCTTTCTTCCTAGTTCCTGCTCTAATGGAGTTTCCTATTTCTAGACGCGTCTTCCGAAAAAAAAAAAAAAAAAAAAGATTTCCGAAACACGGCTTCTTGCGGGATCGTTGGTTGAAAGGCACGACCGAAGTTCTTATTTTAGCACGGCACTCTTTTTCCTTCTGGTCTGTGTATGAGTGTGGGTGTTGACTAGCCAGGTTGTGGTAATAGTGCAGCGGCACGAAGATGCTGCTACGTAGGCGTAACGTCGGAGATGCTTGCCGAGCAATGACGATTCCTCCAAGTATCGAAAAAGAGAAATTCGAGGTTAGGTCTCTTGCGAAGGAAAATCACGAGTCTGGTGTTTCTCTGCCTGCGCGGGACAGTGCGTATGTGAATGGCCTGTTTTAAAAAACTATGGGTGCCTGTACGCTCGCACACCTTGGACCTTTCCAATGTTTACAAAATCACAGTCCAGCGTGCGATCTTCACAGTCCGGCACGTGCGTGTTCGTCGCTTCGGAAAGCGACCAAAGCACGCGCCATACGCACGAACACTCGAAATGGCACCGGCCGCACGCTCTTTTTTGGAAAGGTCTATAGGCGATGATCGATGAGAGCTACGATTGTCCGCCAGCCTCGTGTTCTCAGATGCTCTTGTATGTGTTCTGCGCCGCCATACATTGCGAAACTAATAATTGGGTTTCCTTTCTTTTGTTTGGCCGATGAGAAGGACCTCGATTTTATCAAATTGACTTTCACTCCTTTCTGTATTGAGAACGTTTTCCAATTAAAAATGAGCGCGATCGACAATCTAATTGGTTTAATTGAATATATAAAGATCAGGGCTTGGTGTTTCGAGTGAATGGCACGAGGCAGTATACACAAAGAAGCTTTGGTGTGCGCATATGCGCTCAGTGGGCGTGACAGCTGATTCGTATTGCCAGTTGTATAAGAATGTTTTTTAAAACAAAACCATATCAAGATAGAAGAGTGAGTTTTTGGTTTCTTTTTCTAACAACCAACACTTTTGTTAACTAGGGACTAAGCTAGACTTGTGGCGCGTTCTCGCGGATGATGAAGCAACAAGTAACACAATAATAGTTACTGTCATGACCTAATATGATCACACTTCTTGTTTTGCGATTTGTTCCTCGGTGTTTTTATTTGCTGTTCCTGCAATCTCAATAGCTGCGAAGCGATTATGAAATGCGTGGGACTCACCACGCCCGACGTTTCTCGAGCTATCAGGGACTATGCGGAGAGCAAGTCGTCTGCTTCTTGCGCAGGAGTTGCGGTGACGTCAGAACGACGCTGAGCTCTGATTGGCTTTCATTGAAATTATAGTGGGTAGACCTCAATGCTAGATGCCTTGCGGTCTACCCACTATTTTTGTTTTCCTTTTCAATCAGTCAACAAAAGTTCGACGTTCTGACATCATCGCTACCCTTCTGCAAGCAGACGAACTTGCGTTCCGCATAGCTATAGTTTGTTATGTTCAGTATACGGCAAGAAACGCGCGTGTAAATTTGTCAATTCGTGTCTTTCTGCGGGAGCACTTTATCAAAGAAGCTAACGCTTGAGTTAACGTGTCCCTGAAGTCACAAAGCGATATGAAGCAATGCTGTAGAAAAATTTATGTATGTTAAAAAAAGTGTGAAGCTGAAGTGTTCACATCCGGAGTGAATTTCGTTTCATCGGAATTTCCATTTCACCAAAGGTTCCCGCTATTTTCGTTTTTTTTTTTTAATTTTATATTCGCCTCTGGAATTTTTTCGACTGCGTTTTATGTGGATGTTTGGGAATCTAGAGCTGGGGATATAACAAAAAAAAAATATATTCTCGATGGCGGACTTGCGCGATATGCAACAATGTCATCCTTCTGGCTGTGAATATTAAACGCTTCGCAGAAAATGTGTATGAAAAAAAAAAGAGGCAATGAAACTGACTCGCCGAACAGATACGACAAGAAACTATTTTCTTCAGGAATTAGAAAAGGCTTGCTGGAATTGCGGAATGAATTTGGAAGAGGAGGCACCCGAGCAATGCTGGTACCTGGGGTGTTCATATACTTTCTGACTTCTTTTTTTTTTTTTTTTTCGCGTAGTCCATGCTTTGCATTCCTCTTGGCGAAACCATTGACATGTTCGAAATGGGTTTTGCGGAAGCTATGGGTAATTCTTTGAACTATTTTTGTGCTTGATTCTGAATTCAAAGCCAAAATGTACGAAGCCATATTTTTAAACATAAAAATAAGAGCGGAGCAATACGTGTCTTGTCGGAGGTAATGAAAGTTTCTCTCGATTTTGCGTGCGCCCGAGCGAATGGAAAAAAAGGGGAAAAATCTTCCTCTTTGATTTTATAAAACATTCGTTGTATATGTTTGTCTCTCGCGAGCTTTTCATATTTGTATTGAAGTGGGTCAGATAATGCTCTTGGAGTTAGGGTTAGATAGATTAGTTCATTTTACTTGCCTGAGAGATTTTAGCTAATAAGTCTGAGCTGCGCGACCTGCCATATTTTTTCAAGGAAAGTTATATCTACTATAAAATTAATTTGTGCACGGAAACGCTGAAATACGATATACGTGATGACCAGCTTTTTTGTTGTCTCATAAAACAAAAATGAACATGGTCAGAGTATTATATACGTAAAAGGCTAGACCGGTACCATGAACAAAGAGTAGTCGAGATTATTTCTTTTGCTTGAGCTGATAACCTTACGACAACCAAGAAGCCCCCCCCCCCCCCCCCCTCCTTTTTTCCCCATACACATACACACAAGGACGCGAACTATTTTCCTAAAGGCTAGCCCACATGGCGCGTTTTCCCAGACGTCTAGACGCGCGTCTCGGCTTGGCGCGCGCGCTAAGTCAGACGCGTGCGCCCAGTCAAACCCCACGCAGCGCTACCGGGCAGCGCTTCGCGTCTGCGTTTCCGAAGCGTCTGCCCAACGTAGCCAGACGCGCTTAAGAAACAAAAGCAAATTTTAAATAGAAATCGCGTGTTAAATGATGGCTACATCCCGTAATATTTAATTTTACTAATAGTAAGCACGCATTTCTATTACAGCATTTGCAATTAAGCTCAATTACACTAATTTTTATTCCTTTTGGTGCGTACGCCTCATCCACCTTTCGGTATGCCATCGGCATCACCATCTTCCGCGCCAAAACATTTACAGCTGGCCGCTACAGAGGTTGCGCCACTGGGTTGCGCTGTTGCGGTTGTTGCCGATAGTATTAATTAGGTACCTTTGTCTCTCAGTGTCCTTGTATTCTTTATATTTCGCATGCCAGAGTGCAGGACGCTTTTGTACTTCGCTAACTCCTCTCTGCTCAGCTAAAGGAGCGTCAGCCTCTCCCGCGGAGCAGGGATAGAAGTCCCTGGACTTGTGCAAAAGGTATGGTAAACTGATGTCCGCGGGGGAAGGACGTAAGTACCCATGTTCGCCCTGCTGCGAGCGTTGGCGGGGCCTAGGGCGTGCAAATTTTGTAAACCCCGCGCGCGCGGGAGTGCGAGTGCGTGCGTGTGTGTGCGTGCGTGCGTGCATGCGTGCGCTCTGCTTTGGAATGGCGCAGGTTTGTTACCCGTTTCTGTGTCTGTATCTTTCTGTTTTGAGTGTTTGTATTTATTTTCCTCTCCCGTATGCCTTTCCCCACTTGGCGGCGGGCTAACAGGCGCACCTGCGAAAGGGTTTCAACCTTTCTGCCAGCCTTGCACGCTGTCGAATGGGCATCGCAGTCTGTGCAAATAAAAATTATTATAATTATTATTATTATTATTATTATTATTATTATTATTATTATTATTATTATTATTATCGTCATTGGTGGCGAAAACTACAGTCCTACAGTGGCGAAAACAGTAGAGAAAATTAAAACGCTCCTTGCAACTAGTGAACACGGCCGTTCATTGGTTGTTGCCTTCTGGACGCAGCGGGAGACGCGACGCCTGGACGCAAAATATCTGGCTCCTCCAGATACGTCGGAATGCGCCAAAAAACGCTGCGTTTCGTCCCGGCGCCGGAAGTGACGTCAAAGCGCAGGCGCAGACGCGACGCAGACGCGGAGAAAAACGCGCCTTGTGGGAATGCCTTAATAGTTGCTGTACGTAGCGATTTTCACCCAGACTCTGGTGTTGATTGCGCACCATGGTCATTATTACCACAATAAGTGGTATACCTTGAAGCAGACTAATGATCCTGATACCCGTGTCAGTGGTTGTCTTGTTCTCCCTGCCACAAAGTCGCGGTGACACTGCTTATACATCAAACAAAACAAAGCAAAAAAAAAAAAATGAAAAACGTTTAAAACTCCCTGTAATGCCGAATTAGAGCGCAGCTCTTGAGGAGAAGGAGGAAAGGGTACGGAGGGGATGGTATGCCCCTCCTCCTCACCCGTACTCTCTCCTCCTCTCTCCTCACTTCTCCTCCCGTGCTCCTCGCCTCCTCCCCCTCTTCTTCTGCTCCCCCTCCCCTCCTCCTCCTCCCTTTTTCCCTCCTTCTCCTCCTCCCTCCTCTCCCTCCCCCTCCCCTCTCCTCACTCCTCCTCTCCCTCCCCCTCCTCCCTCCCGCGTGGTGCATTATGGAAAACGGTCCCATAATGCAACGCGCGCGTCATCGCGGTGCATTATGGGACGTTTCCCATAATGCACCGCGTGGTTACGCCGACGGCGACGCCGCTCGAGACGGAAACGGGCGCCTATGAGCTGCGCTCTAAAAACCATCTGCAGTGACTAATTGAGGTGTATTATTATTTTTTAGAGCGCAGCTCTTAGACGCCCGTTTCCGGCTTGAGCGGCGTCGGCGTCGGCGTCGCCGTCGGCGTCGGCGTAACCGCGCGGTGCATTATGGGAAATATCCCATAATGCACCGCGCGAGCACCCCCCCCCCCCCGGGGTCACGTGACCTCGGGGGGGGGGGGAGGGTCACGTGACCCCGGGAGGGGGGGGTCGCGTGACCTGGGGGAGGAGGGGGTTACGTGACCCCCTCCCCCTTCCCCCGAGGTCACGTGACCCCCTCCCCCTCCTCCCCGAGGTCACGTGACCCGGGGGTCACGTGACCTGAGGGGTCACGTGACCCCCCTCCCCCTCCTCCCCGAGGTCACGTGACCCCGGGGGGGGGGGTGACTTGACCTGAGGGGTAACGTGACCCCCCCTCCCCCTCCCCCCCGAGGTCACAGATCACGACCCCCCTCCCCCCAAGGTCACGTGACCCCCCCCCCGGAGCAGATTGAAGAATGAGGGGAGGAGGAGGGGTATACCCTCTCCTAATTACCCTTCCCTCCTCCTCCTCAAGATCTGCGCTCCAATTCGGCGTTACAGGGAGTTGTTAACGGCTTTCACCTTTTTTGTGAATCCCGTCAGAATGGTAATAAAAAAATTGTTTGCAGAAATGTTCATTGCGCACGGTATGAGTAAAGCAACCGCCTCTACTGAAAAAAACAAAAAAAACATTTGAAATTAAAACGGGTGGCAAACTGGTCGACCCTTTTGAATTAAACGGGTGGCAAACTTGTCGATCTGTTTGGATCAAACGTGATTATGGGATACGGGTACCCGTTTGAAACGGCACCTGTTTGATACGGGTGCCCGTTTGATACGAGTGCTCGTTTGATGCGGGTGCCCGTTCGACCAGCCACGTGACCACACATTTGAACGCGCCATTTGGATTGGCAAATTATTTGCTAGCCCTAAATGGGTATCGTCCGGAAGGTTGGTTATCTTAAACTTATTTAATACATCCCAAAACTTATAAGTCTATTTATAACAGGGAGGAAACATGTTGAAAAAATGTGCTCGCGCAGGTGCTTGCAAATGGGCAGGAAAACAGACACAAAAAATGGTTTTCAATTATCATAAAAGTTTATTACAGCCTATTCCGTAGACAAGCACAAACGTACGTGCTACGAGTATGTGTGTGCGCAGATAATTTTGTCGTCATGTCTGCAGCAAACACCGTCTTTTTGTATACGATGCACGACCGATGTGGCGGCAGTTTTAAGGTTCACCGGAAACCAAACCAGTCCCTTCGGTGGAAAACATATCGGTATACTCTCATGGGAACGTGTAACTAACGTCATTTCGGACGCGCGCGCACGAAAATGTTTTTGATGCTGTTTCCATCGTAGCCGAAAGTTGTGGTTTTTTTTGCGTCTCTTTTGTGCCGGGACACGTGCAGGGACGAAGCGTGCGATGAGAAAACAGGAACGAAAGAGGGAACTCACTCTACTCTGCTTACCGATTTGGGTGACAGTGCAGCGCCACTCTGCTCACCGATTTGGGTGACAGTGCAGCGGCGGACATTCGCTGCACCAATCAGACCGGTTGACTCTCCTCACGGGACCAGACCCTCCGCTACCGTTGCACACTCTAAGGGCGCCGTGACGTCTGGGCCCAGGGCCGTCCGCTCATTGGTCCGTAGAGCACGTAGCTTTCCCGGCATTGTCAGCTTGGTGGGCGAAAGGAGTAAAATGTTGCGCGAGTCGACCCGAATCTTTCCAGCCGCGTCCCGGCTCCAATGTACAATTAATCACGCAAGGGGACCCCGGGTATTCGTACGCTCTCTGACGTTGCTTGTAGCGTCGCACAACCCTTCTCCGCATTTCTCTTTCTCTCTTTTGTTCTCTTTTTTGTTCTTTATTACCACGGTAGAGTTGCGTTTTTGAATGTTATTTTCTATTCGCTCTCTTAATAACGTTCGAATTATTTGTTTTCTTTATGCGCTAATCGCAGAGTCCTATTAATCGCGCTTTTTTCCCTGAGTTCTCGGGGCGCATACAACAGAACACGAAAGTGAAGAGTAACAACGAATAAAAGAAAGGCATTATATATTTAAAGAAAAAAAAAAACATCGAAGATCAAAGATAGATGTACTATGCCGGGAAATATCAACTTGATATCTCTTTCGTGTTGCCCGGTTATCTTCCTATTATATAGCTTTTGCCTTCTGCTGTTCGCCTGCCGCGTGCCTGTTTTCGGTGCAGGGCCTCCTGGTGTCAGCGTCAGGTTTATTCTGGTGAAGACAAATGGAAACCTGCCTTGAATCGCTTTCTGCGCTTTCAGAAGTTCCTGATTGTATCTAGCACCGCCACGCACTTCCGACTTTAATTAATAATCTTTCTTTAATTAGTCTATTCAGTGGCAAAGGCGATCGGTGTCATGCTTTAATGGTAACGCAAATTCAGCGACAAAACGGGTGGACGACTTTTTGCCATTTATTCGGCACTACCATTGGAGCGCACTTATCATTGTTTGAGCTGATTAATCTAAAAAAAAAAACGATCTAGATTATCGAATTGCAGGAACCTCTCAGTGCAGGAACCTCTCAGTGTGTATTTGTTATTTTGCTATTTTGGATAGAGTTTTTGGGGATAATAGCAATGGCGATTCGAATTGCGTTAAAATAGTACTCTACCGTTGTGTTTCGGCATGAAAATGCGCTAATTGTATATGACACCCATTTTCAGGCAGGTAATGTTTATACGTCTGTTATTCTACAAAAGAGGCGTCTTATTCCGTTTATAGTTGTTTTTTTTTATTTATTTTCTACCGCTAGTGCGTTTCGAGGAAGAACGAATCCCCGACCCATGACGACAAACTTCACCATATGTGGCAAGGTATCTTGGAACCACGGGAATAAGGGCCGATTGAAGTATACCCTCGGTGTGTAGCTTTTTGTCCTCAGCTTTAAGCTTTTCTCTTAATACTGTCAGAGAGGACCCTATTAGCTTTCTTTTAAAACGCATCGAAAAATGTATTAGTATATAATAACAATCGAGAAGTTTCAGCCGTGTAAGAACAAATACATCATTGGAAATTTTTCTTCAATTTCATTTTCCGGTTTAAGCAGTCGGAGCGAATACACGTGCGATCTTGGAGCGTCGTGAAAAATCCCAAAATTACGGTTTCTGTCGTTGTTTAGCAAACAAGTTGCCAGCACTGCAATAGTCCGTACGAGTAGATAAAGAGTGTTAAGCTTCGGGCCCACTGCTTATACATGATACAGAAGACATAGTGTTTGTTGCAGGCCCGCCTCAAGCATATTCGAAGCATGCTTGCTTCACACATATATGTATGTGCCTCGAACATGGCTGAAAACATTTTTTTCTTCTTCTGTATAACCGATGTGGACAGGGTTGCCTTACAAGGAAGAAACACGCCTCAAACAGTAGAGAGTTGTAGGGAACCATTTTCGCACATCCGGTATACTGTACGATGGGCCATCCGCTACGAACTACGCCTATTGGAGTCTTCTGTGATATAGCGCATGCGCAATTCATACCGGAGGATTCCTATCGTACCATATCGGATGTGCAAAAACGGTTACCTAAAACTCCCTAGTGTCTGAAGACTATTTTGAACGGTGTGTTAGCAGCCACACAGAGTTATTATATTGTACGCTAGAGGTTCAACTGGTGCTAGTGTTTATGCGACTTCCGGGAGGCAAATTGGAGCAGACAGCAACCAGTCTATTTTTGCGGTGCTCCTGTGCATTCCTATGGGAAAACGCGCGTGAATTTTGTCTCTTCGCCGGAAAATAACATGAATAATTTCTATTATTTCGGTTGTACCGGATAGTATGTAACTTTATTAATATTGTAGAAGTGTAATTGCTTTAATTACAGCATTTTAATTTACCACTGAACGATGTTAAGCTTCGCGATATTTCAGGCCCAAACCTCTGTTCCATGGCAGGTATGTAAAAACGAGCGACGATTCTAAGCAAACTAATGATCAAAAGGAATGTAGAGTGTATTCGAGGTTCGCTAGCATTCCGGTGGCGCTTATATATTGCTAATATGCCCGTCCTTTCACTCTATGGAAATGACTCCGTCGTGCATCTTTACGATTGGTTAAAGAACATTCGAATGTAAAAAATAGAGTATCCGGGCTACGAAAGGTGTATCTTTTTATTATTTCCTATGTCAGGTCAGTTTTTATCGGGCACCTGTTTTCTGACTTCTCTTTAATTGCAAAGATTTGGAGCGTGCGGTTGATGATTTCAACCCAGAACATGCATCTTCTCACATATTCATGAGCAGAAAGAATAAAGCAGTACTTATTTATTGCAAATCCGACTATATTACGTGGCTTTCAATTTATTTTGATCGCCTGCATGCACAAGGTGTTACTTATCCAGTGTTACTGCGTAGTTCTTGCCGTCTCTCTTGGTTTTCAACGTGTCCTTCGTTCGTTTGACACGTATATCCCCAATGGTGGAAAGCGCCGACGCCGTGTTCGCACTAACAGTGTCCGACAGTGCACATAAATACATGTACGAAGCGGTTTTAGCACCGTTTTTCATGCCACGAATGTCAAATAAAAACGCCATAACTGACCAATCATTTCGTCTGCGTGACTGGGAAATTTTCCAATGTGCCCAGTACGTACGAATTATTCTTGATATTTGCTCTTTTAATCGAGCGCGGAGAGAAAATGCACTCGTTTTTTTCCATAGAAATACATTACCGGAAGTCAATTTCCAACTGGTTGGTTGCTGTCTGCTTCAATTCGCAGCGGCACACTAGCGCCAGTTGAACCTCTAGCGTACATTATAATAACTCTATGAGCAGCCATATCGCGGTGACACCAAGAGTTGGGTGTTGCGTTTTGGAGTGGAAGCGTTACATATACAAAATGTGCGTGGCGCCACCTTCCGAGCCATCTTTTGTACGAGCATTCACTCAGTAATATCACAGAAATCTACGAACTGTGAAGAGAAAAAAAAATTGTACTGCTGGTTATTTAGTATTTCTTCACCATATACTGCTATGCGGCAAAATATTACCGTGCTCTGCCGCGTTCTTATAACAGCTTACAGGAAAGGTTGGCGCTCGAAAGAAAACGTGTTATCACAACAATAATATAATCGTGCAACATATACGAAAAAATAAAAACAGTAACGACATTTTCTTTTTTCTTTTTTTGCGCGTTTTACGGTTTTTTACGGGTACCCCGTCTCGATCACTATGCTCGTCCCTTCTATACTCAATTAGAAGTTCGGCGCAGCACTGTGGAAGCCATGGACAGAAGAAAATAAAACACAAATGTGTGCAACATTTGAGCGACAATTTAACCCCCGCTGGACTTAAAAACGACATCTAGGGTGCGGAAAAAAAAAATTAAAGCAGGAAAGAGAGTTTTTTTCTTCCCTCTCCTCTAACTGCCTCCCCTACGCTCTAGCCCCTGCAAACAGACTTGTACACGTTACTGAAGAATAGTAAGGAATTACATTTACAATTACTCGAGGCTAAATTGTAATTTATTACAATTACAATTACCCTCCCATAAAAGTAAGTGACCGTTACCCCAAAAAGTAATCCGTTACTTTAGTGGCGTCATTTTCAGCATTACTCTATTCAATTAGGAAGCAAAGGGCAGAGGGTTATTCAAGTTCTTATTGTTGCAACCTGTTCCATTTAATTACCTTGAGTATTTAGAGCAACAGCTCACTCTCGAAAGTCTCGTGAGACATTTTGCGTTATTTCTTACTGAAGATGTCGACTGCTACGCTGGACACCCTTTGAATTGAGGCACTGGATGGGAGTGGCATATTGTGCCTCACGAATGTTTTATGCTCTGCACTTGAGCTTTTTCAGCGAAGCAATGGAAGTACTATATTTACCTCGAAGATAGAGCAAAGCTTCGTCGTTGCAGCCATTGCCTGATATTCGAGAGTTTTAGTAGATCGTTTCGATACCTCCGATGCTGTCGATAACGATATGATGAATGCGCATAAGAGGCGGCGGAGTATCGGGTATCGTTATCAGAGTCATCGGACCGATCTACTAACATTCTCCATTGTTGAAATCGCGAAGCTGTAGAAGTCATCATATATCTAGCCAAAACTAGAATAAGAATTGATTTATGTCCATATTACTATACCGGCATATATTGCCAGACAATAGCAACACATAGTTGTAACAGTAAGGTGATAATTAAATAATAAATAAGGTTTGGCTCGATATTCTTCTTTCTTTGGATCTGAACAGGCCGAGCCTCGGTTGAGACGTTGATGAATAAAAAAAAAAACGTTTCTAGTATATAAATATAGGTAATCGAAAAAAAAAAGACATTTATAACAACAATTAATTAGAACGTTGGCTAAAACAAGGAAATGCAAACGCACGTTTGTCGTGTGTACCTTTCTTGGTGCCGTGCAAAAACGTACGGAGCACTAACCGACTGCAGTTTCCTCCGGTGTTCTCCAGAAAGACGTCCGCTGATGCCACGGGCAGCGAAGGGCAGAGTACTAAGTAAGCCGCGCTATGGCCCCACTCACGAATTTCACTCTCCCCTCAAGCCTAGAATATCAAGTCTACGTCAGCCACTATCATGTTTTATTTTTTAAAATATCTGCTTGAGATAGGATGCGTCCTGCTGGGGTAAAAACAGGAAGAAAAAGAAAGGAAGACTATAACCATTTACGAAGTGCTCCCAAAAAGCTGACTCACAAAAAGGGTGACTGAGATGCAGATAACCTGGCTGGAATTCACAAATAAAGTGGGCCAACCCTAGACGTTAGACTACAAAAAAGTACGTAGCTTTTAAAGCAGGGTTAAATAAGGTGTAAGATACAGAAAAAAATACATCCGGCTTTCTAAGAGAAGATGATAAGCGTGCAGCAGCGAACGAGGATGTTTGTGGTATCACATTTCTTTTAGTGGATTTTAGGGTAGACGGAGCGTTGTCTCGTGTTGGGACATCATGGAAATGGTCGTAGTAACTATAACCGAGAAGGACATTGTTAATTCTTGTCTGTTCACTTACCGCCTCGAGCTTCTCGAAGAGGCACACAATCACTTGATTTCCTCCTTTCTCCGTCTTCGATCGCAAAGAAAAACAAACGAACTAAAAAAAGTGGATATAACTCCCCCCCCCCCCCCCTCCACCTTTTTTTTGTAGAAATGCCCATTTGGATTTTTTGACATTGTTGTTTGTGTCTAAAAAAACAGATTCAGGGGCTTGGTGTTGCAAAAAAAAAAAAAAGAAGGCTTTGCGGAACTGAAGAGTGCCAAGCCTAACTTTGCGCTGGTCAATTCACGTGACAGTGTCACTGCGCTCGACTTTATCAAAATGACAACAACCCTTTCTTTAAAAGGGGGGGGGGGAGGGGGGGGGTCTTTAAAAAAATTGTAACGGATTACAAGAAATCCGTTACGTAAAAAATGTAAGGGAATTACTTTAAAAATTACTCTAGAAAATATGTAATTATTTCGTTACTAAATTACTGATAAATGTATGGGATTACGAGAAATTTCGTTACTTGTAATGGATTACGTACAAGTCTGCCTGTACATTTAATAACACTGCGCATAGGTTGTGAAATGGAAGATAATACAGTTCAATTTGGACACTGAGAATCACGTGACACAAACAAACTCTATAATACAAGATCGGTACGTTCGCGTCTAGTCCCGCTGAGTGCCTTTCTACATTCGCGCTTTTGCTGAGTGAACACGGAAGCAGTCTCACTACCCAATAGTTTTATATATATATATATATTATTCGAAAAGCACACCCTCTGGCGTGACTTACCTCGCGCACTGTGATGCTATTTTACCGTCCTAAGCTGCTTTATGCCAATGTCTCGTCATGAGGTGGTGGCACTCGATGCTGCAAAGAATTCTTTTAGCCAGACGCCGACACACAATGATGGCGCCCGAATACGACAGTGTTGTGAGGCCCTCTGGTTCTCACAGTCGAAAGCAGGAAGTGACGAAAAGCGACAGTGAGAAGCGGCGACTTCTGACATTTACGACGTCGGATATAAATGAATTGATTCATGCCGCCAGACTCTGGAACGCGTAAAACCAACACAATTGCAACCACGCGGAAGTGCACCGTCCGTCTCCGTCACGTTTCTTTTCTGTTGACTCGTTTCAAATATTTATCAGAGTCAACACTCACCCCCTCTTATTCGCAGCTCGCTTTTTCGCTTCTCAGAGAGCACAGAAACGATACTGACATGCGCGTTGCGTTTCTGCAGGACTCCGTCCTCGAGAAGCCGTCTTTCATGCTGCGCTACACTCTCCGCATGATCCCCGGAAAGCGAGGCTTCAATCCAAACACACTTTGTCTTCGGCGTCCCAATAAAGAATCGAGCCTCGAGCAGCTTTTGGCCGGAGACGTAAACAATACTGCAATGCGCCTGTGTAGCCCCTGCCCCCCCGCCCTTTCCGAACCAATCCTATTTTCTCAAGCGATCGCCAAAACGTAAACGGGACAAGCGGCAGAGAGACAAAAAATTCCGGATTTTCCTTACCCCCTCAAAACTCGTAGCGAGAAGCCTTTCGGCACGCATCGCCTTGTCAGTCGAATACAGAAACAGTCCGTCCTTACAGCTGAGGCAGATGGGGAATTCTGGCCGTACGGCGTGCGACTACGATAACAACTAGAAACGAGGAGACACGTATAATTCGGCAGACGTCCCGACGCTTCGAGTCTTCCGGGCTTTCAGCGATGCCCCATTATCAATCAATGCGTCACTCAAGATTCGAGGCACGGGCATCCGTCGCCGCCGCTTCGTGCGCAGCTTCTCGGAAACCTTGGCGTGCGTTGGTGACGACCGCTCCGTGAGAGGAGGCGAGCAGGCTAGCGGAGGGTGAGGCAAGCGTTGGTGTACGCATGCGCGGGAAAGTACTCGTAGCTCATCCGGGGACGAGGCTAGAGAAGAAGAGAATACGCTGTGTCTTAAAAGAAAGATTGCGACGTAAATAAAACCGCGAGTATTGGTCTCTAATGGTAACGAGTTAAAGTTTTCTTCTGTTTTTTTTGTTTAGCCGTTCCGATTGTCGTAATAAAATAGCGTGCCGTCAACTCAATTGGAGCCACTCGTAAAACCATTGTCCGAGAGCGTTCAGTGCATTGTGTAGAGGTGCAGGTGGTATATGTTAGAGGTGTCGGAGACATTGTACGCCGTTTTATAAAAAGAAAACGCACGCTTGTTGAGGCACGATACCGCTCGTTCTCCTCATTGGCTAAGGTAGTTCAAGGAAGACCAAAGATTGGTGTTCCAACTTCCCAGTGCATCGCTGGAATTATATAAGGAGGAACTTCTGAAAGTGTGGAACATTCTTCGGAAAAGCACTCTCGTGCTCGCTGACTCCAGGGTGCAGTCCATACACTCTTCAGCCGTGAATTACCAAAAGCATGCATAGTTCGAGGTCTCTCCTTCACTGGGCGAATTGGCCCTCTAAAAGCTGGGGTTCAGGCGCGTGCGCTTCTGTACCCTAGCAAAGCATTCGGTGGACCAATCACGGCTACCTGTACACTTCGCCGAGTGAATGACATGGCACGAAAGAAAACAGTTCGATTTCGACAGGCAATAAAAAACTGCAATATAACCCGCATTTACTTTGTGTGTGTGTGTGTGTGTGTGTCTGGGGGGGGGGGGGGGGTTCTCCGTCGATTTCAGTGATTGGCACAACGCGAGTTTTGTTGGAATGTAAACACGCATACTTTTTTTTTTTCATAACGAGGAGAAGTTTCGGTTAGGTTAGATTGGACATTATATTGCTTGGGCAGTCTAGCAAAGAGCCTTTCCATCCTGACAGGACTGCCACTCGTAGCCCGCTGTCAGCTAGGCGCAGACGCGATATCCTTCAACGCGTTTAAACGGGCCCTCTCCAGCCCGCAAGGACGGCGTCGAAGAACGCCTTCTCCCACACGCGACCAAAATATATATAACGGCGCCACTGTTTCGGCCGATGCTGATGGATCGCTGCCGAGCAGGGAAGGGGATATCGTTCTGGGCGCAAACAAAGATGTGGCGGAAGACGTAGAGTTTGATAAGAAGGAAGCTAAGGGAATGATCCGAGAGAATGTACGAACAAAGGTTACGTATCGACCAGTCTGAGGCGAGCTGCTCGGGTAAGAAAAGCGACGAAGGCAGCGCGAAGGCATGTTTTCACTGATGAGAAGCAAGCAAAAAAAAAAATTGTTCCTATGAAGAGAAAGAAAAAAGGGGGGGGGGGGGGGGGGTTGGAAGAGAGGGGGGTGGGAGTTGCGTTGACGCTTTTGCTAGTGCTGTTGCCGTTCCCCCTTATTTATAGTATATTAGGTACCCCGCGTATTAGTCACGCCCTTTGGAGGCACGGAATCTTTTATGTGAATTAGCGTACTTTGCGGTTTTGGAAGCCTTTCTTTCATTGTTTGCTCGAGGAGAGGAGGAATTTGAGTCGGCGAACCGCGCACCGTGTCGGTGTATGTGCGGTGTACATATTATACCCCGTTCGCCCATAAGCTGCTGCTGAGACTACAGCCAAAGCTACAAGCGCGAGCTGGGGCGAGCTCCTGGCTTTGAGATGTGCCTTTGTAGCGCGACAGCTCGTTCTGAGGAAGTAAGTTTCAAAGCATCGATCGCGTGCTCTTGTGCTTGTATCATTGGCTGCAGTCTCAGCTTAAGGGTGAACGGATCATAGTGTACACCACCATCTTCGGAAGTCACAGGTTCGGGAGGATATGGTGGTAGTGAACGTAAAGCAGAGCCGTATTCACCACATTTGGTGGGAGTTGATATCACGAGGGCGCCACAGTATTTGGTGCCCCAGTAGACTTCCGGTAGTGTATTTATTTATTCTTCAGGAACGCACAGCGATCGGATAAGAAGAGTTTCCTTCAGAGAAGCACTGCAAAGGCTGGGGCGCGCGAGCGTCTTGAGACGCAGCTTGAGTCCCGCTCAGCTCGTGCGCTGGCTTTGGCAGTGCTTTCTTTCACCCAGTCTCAGCTGAGACGCTGCTTCTATTCACCACATTTGGTGGGAGTTGATATCACGAGGGCGCCACAGTATTTGGTGCCCCAGTAGACTTCCGGTAGTGTATTTATTTATTCTTCAGGAACGCACAGCGATCGGATAAGAAGAGTTTCCTTCAGAGAAGCACTGCAAAGGCTGGGGCGCGCGAGCGTCTTGAGACGCAGCTTGAGTCCCGCTCAGCTCGTGCGCTGGCTTTGGCAGTGCTTTCTTTCACCCAGTCTCAGCTGAGACGCTGGTTCTAGCAAGCCGGCCTGTACGTTTGTAAGAACATAAAGGCTGGTTCACACATCTGCGTTGGTTGCATTCGCATGCAGCCGAAACGACCGTAACGACAAAGTCACCGGGACAAGCGTTCGCCGAACACAGCATGGCAAGTGATGCAAGGGGTAGCTTCGCGAAGCAATCCATGAGCCACGGTTGTTGCGGTGTTTTTGTCGTTACGGTCGTTTTGGTTGCATGCGAACGTAATCGTTGCAAGTGTGTGAACCAGCCTTTAGTGCATTGCACAAAGTAGTGCAAATAACAAAAGGAGGCGAGACAAATAGAAAAGAAGAGGAAAACCGGAAGCGCGCAGGGGTCCGTCGATAGGGGGTGGTAGTGAGCTTGTTTGCAAACAAACATCGGTGAATATTAGGAGAGTTTGGACAATAGGCGGAGCAAAGGCCGCCACCAGCGCCGAATATTCCCCCCACGCTTAGAGCGTAAACTAAATTTGTGACGCAGCGTCGACCAATCAGGGGACCTCTACTCCATTTCACAAATGTCGACAGTGAAGACAAAGGCACAGGCGCGTGAGCTTAGCTCAGCGAAACGCTTTTGTTTGTACGAGACCTCGTGCATAGGAGGCACTTTCCAAAGCCACGCGCTCGTGCCCATGCCTTTGTCTGCACTGCTAGAACAGCGTCCTGAGACTGGCTGAAAGAAAGCAGTGCAAAGGGTGGGGTGCGCGAGCGTCTTGAGACGCGGAGTTCCGCTCGGCACGGCTCAAATTATACTTCGTTTCACTTTATCTGCGAGCGAAGCCAAAGCTAGAGGCGCGAGACCAGCGCTTTTTGCATTTCTCCCCAGCTCGCGCGCTCGAGCAAAGCCTGAACGCACGGAGCTTCCGTGCTCGCGCTTCCAGTTTTGCCTTCGCTCGCACATAAGGTGAAACGAAGTATAGGCCTCCTGCGCTGAAGCTTCGAAAAAACTGTAGCGCCCTCCTTTTGAGTAGTACAAGCTCAACTGATTGAGCCTCGCACTACTTATGGCACGTTGGTTGAGCTTTTTTAATTTTGTCTTGTGCTGAAGAATGAAAAATACCTTTGGACGCAAGAAATCGGCCAGACTCAACGCCGCAAGACAATCAAAAGTGCCAAATTCATGACACCACCGCTAGGGTACGCGTCTCTTATCTCTGGGTGGTGACGTCAAAACACCTGTGAAGCGACGCTTTAATTTTTCTTTTTCTTTGTCATGGCTACTTTGGAACGCGCGGAACGGCTGTTCTTGGCTCGCGCGCTTAGCGTCTTAGCTTTGACGGCGTTCGAATTTTTGTTGTTTCTTTGTATTTTCATCGTGATCTCGCGCTCGGCACCAGAGCTGGCACGCTTCTGCATGCGTGGCAGTTTGAGACGCTAAGGCCCGCTTCAGACGGAGCAACTTTCTCAGCAATTTTGGTGTTGCTCGCGGGTTGTTCCCTAGCTTTCCCTAGATCGACACGAATTGCTGAGATCGGGTCCGGCTCGAAACAAGCGAGCAACTCGGAGCAATTCGAAGACGTTTGAAGCGGCTGCAGCCAATCAGGGACGCGATATTTTCACGTGATACCTTCTACCGGTGATGATGACAACTAAAGACTTGGTTCTGGTTTGAAATTGATCGTTTTTGGAAATAAAACGTTTCAGAAAGATGAGTTAGTATTTTCAACGAGATTTAAATGCGTAAAAAGACGTTTATAGCGCGTAATTGTGGGTCTAAATAGTGCAAGAAAAATAAAATTTCATGATGATGATAGCAAATTGCAGCAATAGGTTGCTGCGTGTGAAAGCGGGCGGCCCGTGTTGCTGGTGTTGCGACGTCAAGTTGCTGGGCAAAATTGCCCCGTCTGAAGCGGGCCTAAAGTCTGTACTACCCAAAACAAGGCCTTTTCGCAGCACCCCCTGGGCAACGCAGGAGGCCCATAGTCGTGGCACAAATTTAGAGCACGCGACCACCGCAAGGGGCTGTTTCGCTGCCTGTGGTTGGCCCCGAGATGCTCGCCTATTCAAACCAATGTATGGCCAAACTCTCTCAATAAACGGCTCTGACGTAAAGTGAACGCAGGCGCATATCTATCGAGCGCCGGCCGAGTCTTTTTCTAGAAAGCATGGCCATAGCCACTCGCGAGTTCGTGGGGCGACGTTAGTGAGTTTCATCGTGTGTTTTTAAACCTAAATTCACGGTTTCTCCTTTAGACCACCACGCACTGTAAATATCTGGTTCACTCGAAAAGACTGGCGAGCAAACCTGCCACCACAGTTTTCTGTTCTACCAGCTATAGGCGGCACCGATTTCGCTGGAGTCACCAATAATGCCAAGTCAAAAGGACTAAATTCTAAAAATAGGAAATTCAGGGGACACGATATTTTAGTAGCTTGTTCACTGAACGAGCTCAGATGGTACTTGCTCTTACCGCCTACCACGATTGACAATCTCTAAGGTCCTGGAATTGCAATGCACATTTCTTGAGCTTTGTGAGAAGCTCGCCGTCAGCGCGTGCACGGACAACTCAGCGGCTCGGAAATTTGAGTATTTTGACAAAAGAAGATGTCACACGTAAAGTGAGAACAGGCTCATCGCGGAGTAAATACGATCAATCAGACAAGGGGACTGACGGACGGCTCTTGAATGTACATTCACCCTTAAAGGGATGATTCTACAACGAAATTTCGGCGCTCATTTTTTGGTCTATATGCGTTCAAAGGAGTAGTATCACATTGAACATACCAATATCTTGTTAAAAAAAGCCTCGAAAAGTAATTTTAAAACGAACTAAACGATTAGCAAAGAGCACCTGGTGGATGTCGCTAACGCCTCGCTTGTAATGCCCGTCTAGGAACCTTGACAGCTAGTGACGGTGAGTGTCTCGCCTCCGGCCACAACGAGAGAAGAGGGGAAGGAGGAACTCCCCTCTTCCCGAGAATGCCTTTTGTGTGTCGCAGAAGTCGCTATTGACCCCCAACAAGATTATAGAAGATTAACCTGTCACTCAAAATTCGTACAAAAGCAGCCGTTTCGGTGGCAGGAACAACTAGGCATCCTCTCGACGTCAGCCTCGCCGTAGCTTTGCTCGTCCCGAGACGAACTACGTCACGATTACGTTGGATGTCACGTGGTCTCCGCTGGGCCTTCTCCGAGCGCTTGCCAGAGTGGGCCGTTTATAACGAAAAATACAGCCACCAGGCACAAAATACAAACGTGCGATTGTCATTTACGGATATTGTGGATCATATTAAACTTATTTTTAAACACGACGGGAATATTTCAAATTTTGTTGAAGTATCCCTTTAAGGCATTGGAGCATGCCCCAAACACTCACCTTTGTTTTGTTTTATTAATTAGATTAGCCAATGAGATGGGCGAGCGGTATCATGCCCCAATAGTCCCACGATCACAATGGTTGAAATGATTTTTTTTTTACTTCCTTTGGTCATTGAAACTCAGTAATTACCATCGGACCATTATACCGATTACACTGCTTCATGACTAGCCGCATTAAAAGAATACCAATATTGGCTTTCAGAGTGCGTGCAATTAACGAGTTCTGATATTATTGACTCTACAATCTTGACTCTAATCCGAAAATATTGACGCTCATCTTTCATTCCCATGAATATTCAACGTAGACGTGTAACATCATGAAGATATATTTTAAAGAAGTTCATATTAAACAGATATCGGAAAATTTTGAATACCGTACGTTCCATCAATTAATCTAAAAAAACATGCATCCAAAGTAATGAAGGTATGTGCAGAATTAATTTAAAATATACTGTTTTTTGTTGTTGTTTTAGTTTTACCAAAAAAATAGCAGGTAGATGCAAGAGTGTCACCAGAATTTATATTCGATGCAAAGAGAAAAAGCCTGGTTTTCTAACGGCATCGGATCCCTTTTTCTTTATCCTTAATAACAAGAAAGTCAGCTCAGTAACCGTCAGGCTACGCATCTAGGGCGGTTTCACATCCAGCCCCAGGTTCCCGCTGCCTGATGAGTGCCTTTTGTATATTACAGCCTATGCCATGTAACCGTTGATATTAGTTGCGTTCTCAAGTTTCGTCTACGCTCTCCATTAAACTATATTCAATAGAGCTCGTCATACCTCGTTACAGCAAATCTCGAAACCTTTTGATTTCAATAATTAATAACGAAAATGTACTAAAGAACCTCGCGGTACAAAAATAATCATAAAAAAAATGTAGTTAATTTTTGCTTCTTTTCAACAGCGGCAAAAGTTATGCACCATAACAGCTCAAGAAATGCGGAACGTGTCCTATTATCACACTTTTATTGCTTGGCGATTTGTAATTTTTCGCTCTGTCAGCGACTAGAGTGGTCTAAAGAAATAATGCATTGAAGAAAAAAAAAACACCAAAAGATTTGACGCTGGGTTATACACAAAACTGTGGACATTCTCATGCAATAGTGCTGCAAAAGAACAAAAGAGTGGAAAGTGAGTGCGTTGATAGAAACCACGAAACAAAGAAAGCACAAGGAACACGAGATGGGCATTACGCGTTTTGCACGCGACATGCATGTCTGCTGCTGACTGCTTCTTTCACTTTGCGGTTCACCGCAGATATTTCATTTCGCGCTTTTGCTGCCGCGACAATGGTTCACGTACGTCTCTCATTCTTTGCAGGAATACTCGACGCCAGGCCCGGCAATTTTCTCGAACAATTTTTTTTCTTTTTTTTTTCAAACGAACAACAACAAAAAATGTCTATAACTTCGAATTAAAACTGTGTCTCTCTCTACTTAACTGAGAACAAAACCGACAGCATAAGGAGATGTACGGCTACTCTGTCTCGTCCTCTCATTCTCGGCAACATAGCAGGAGACCGTCTGCACTTGTACTTTAAATTCACATGTACTGACAGTGCACTGAGTTCATCTCTTTCGAAAGAATTGCCCATTGATCTATTAGGGGATCCACTTTACAATGCTACGCTCCTCCGACCGTCTTTCAGACCATTACTCAACACTTAGAGCACTTTGCTCGTGACGCTGCATTAATCAGTCGGCACACAAGAGAGTCCAGTTTTAGAGTGAGCCATAATCAAATCATTCGGACTACGGAAATTCTCAAAAACGCCGCGACACAAAATTAGCAACGGGCGACGAAACTCGCGAAGCTTCTTCGAAAACTTTTCTTGCCAACAAGCTACCGTCGACAGATTCCCACGGGACAGCCCCTACTTCTACCCGAGCGAGACAATGTCTTTCTTTCTTCTTTTTCCTTTTGTTTTGTTTAACGCAACACGGGCAGGCCCTTATTTACTAACTCGAACCAAGGTTCCACCAACGCGATTCTATTGAGCGTGAACAGTTTCCTCAAAAAGACCCCTACCGCCGCTGTCTATCTGAGTTCCGTCAACCTCGCAAGCGCGCCGACACACTGTTCCCCTCAACTAGCGAAGACAAAGGTCTCCAGATCCCTTCTGCTTAGGTTTGCGAGGCGCCTTTTGTTTGCGCGGACAAAGGACTGTCTAGGCAGCTCCGGAGAAACTAAATTTGGCGGAAGAGCGCGCACTGTTTGCGCCGTCCTTTTTTTTTCCCGCGCTGCCCGAGGGCGCGTCTACCGTGGCTAAATCTGCATTTCCTTCGTCCTTTATCGAGAAAGTGTCCCTGACGCGGTTTTTTGTTTGTTTGTTTGTCTCCGTTGGTGACAGTGTAGTTGCAAAAACCGTGTCTTTCTGTGTATGTTTATTTTATTTTGTTTTTGTCTCTCGGCAACTAAAATAAGAGACTAAGTGAAAGTGTAGGCTTCCTTCTTTAACTAAATTGGAAGATACCTTTTAAAATAATAAATGCCTACCTACTAAAAAAGAAAAAAAAGAAAGAACACTCGAAGGGAGTTTTTTTTTTTTATATGCACTGTCGCCGACACGCGATTTGACGGTTAGTAATGTTCGTGCTTTTCATCAACAATAGGGAACACTTCCGCTAAACTAAAGCGCTACTTTCGTCTGCTACCTTGAGAAGCAGAAAATCAGGCAGTGAATGCCAAATTATGGCTATTCCATACGCTCTGGTATTTGCAGAGAAACTATTGTCGGTGACAGGTTAACAATGTAATGGAAGCTCCCACCACGAGAATAAAGCACCCGCTTCAGGTACCTCCGCTCTCGAGAAACTAGTACGTCGTTTGCTTCCTGGCATTCGGCCCATCGGGTTCATACGGGAGCGGAGGAAGGAACGGCCGCTGCCAATCGAGTCGGACAACATCAGTCCGGATTTGTTAGCTATCTTAGAAAGTTTGTTTCTATGTAGTTTTTATCAGCCGCTCAATGTTATAACTGAACGAAAGGTGCCTAACGGCAGGACACGACCATGGCGCCCTCATGCGGCTAGGTCGAGGCATTTATTATGTACGTGGCTTATATTGCGATTGGCCTCGAAGTTGATAGATGGCAAAGGCGCCACGTAATCGCAAATAAAAAAAAAGGAATCTATATTTAAGGCGTCATTTCGGCTGTCAACCTACATTTATATACTTGATAAGAAGAAAACGGCTTCTAGTGAAGCGGTTCGGCGATGGCGGTGGCGGTGGCGGTGACACTTGAGCCCATCTTACGCGGTGTACCACTTCGATGTACACTGTAGCATTTTCGTGTCACCTCACATAAACCACCGCAAGGAAGAGTTGAGACCACCACGACCTTGCAACACCCCATAATGCAGTGACTAGCGGAAGACGCGCGAAGAGAAGCGGAGAGCTTACAGCCAAGCGCTGTGGCCAAGCCGAATCCCTTGAGCTGTCGCGACCAGTGAAAATATCGATAATATTATAACAGCTAGATTTGCATGCCGTAGCGCGAAATATACTACCGCGAACAAACGCGGAAACCATCCTATACTCTTTGACACATACCCGGGTAATAGCCGTATAATAAAAAATTAAAAACAAA
This sequence comes from Ixodes persulcatus, assembly GCA_013358835.2. Classification (NCBI taxonomy): domain Eukaryota; kingdom Metazoa; phylum Arthropoda; class Arachnida; order Ixodida; family Ixodidae; genus Ixodes; species Ixodes persulcatus. Next base: position 66,874 of record JABSTQ010009832.1, on the reverse strand, counting down.
TTGTGCCAAACGCATTTTTACGTTGCAAACAGTTTTGGTGCTAAGCGCAAGCTGCCATGTTTAAATAACTTTGTTTTAAAAGCAAGTTCGAGAAATTGAATGACAGAGGGATATCAGGATCTCTGAGGGTCATGCGTCACTGCGTTTTTAACCGGTCTCCGCGAGCATAGACCTTTGCGAAAATCGCCTTCAGCGAGCTGCCATCTTTGTTTTCTGGGCTGTGGAACGACTTCTGAGCATGCGCCTTTGACAAGTTGTGCGGTATATTGGACGCTGGGAATGCGTGTACAACTCAGTGACTCAGCATTTTTCGCCCGGTTGATAAGCTATGCAAAGGTCTATAAGATCGCAGTGCTGGTCATGATAACGGGACATGACGTGCGGTTTGCCGCCGTCCATAATGTTTGCTGCGGAGAAACGCAGAGTCCCGCATAATATAGGGGGCCGTTCGCACTTGGAGTAAAGGCCCCTACGCACATTCGCGTTTGACAGCGTTTGAGTGCGTTTGACTGCGTTGCGTCGCGAAACAAAATCGAGTCATCGGCACTTCTGTGCTCCATATGAAGCGTAGAATCCAAATAGAGGAATAGCTTATTTGCACGCGACATAAGAAGCAGGGATGTCCTGGTTTCTCGCAGCCGCAACGCAGTCAAACGCACTCAAACGCTCTCAAACGTTAAAGGGATACTGAACCATAGAATTTAGTGTCCATAATAAGTGGCGCACGTTCTTTCCACGAGCCAGCAGCCGCCGGTGTGCGCGAGCACACGCAACGAAAATGACGTCAAAAACCTCCGTTCGTGATTAAGATGACAGTGAAATGTATGGGCTTCGGGCCAAAGGAGAATAAAGACAAGTTTTTCATCTACACAGTGGTGTCTGGTGTAAAAGGTAAGCAATTAATTGGTCTAACAAGCACATAGCTTTCACTTGTAGAGATGAAAAGCCTGTATTTATTCTCCTTTGGCCCGAAGCCCAAGCATTTCACTGTCATCTTAATCACGAACGGAGGTTTTTGACGTCATTTTTGTTGCGTGTGCTCGCGCACACCGGCGGCTGCTGGCTCGTGAAAAGAACGTGCGCCACTTATTATGGACACTAAACTCCTTGGTTCAGTATCCCTTTAATGTGCGTAGGGGCCTTAAAGGAGCTGTGCAACGATATTCAATTGGAATATTTTTCACTTTACACCAGCTTACATGCACTAGTGGGGCTCAAGGATACTCGCACGCAACGCCACTAGCCAAGAAACTTTTTTGTTGCGGTGTAATTTCAAGCCCAAAAGCGAGCATTTTCATTCAATCTCTCCTTTGAAAAATTTGATGACGTAACGTGGGGATCGCAGTACACCCATATGACGATATTCGAATGCGGTTCATAGATTGGACCTGAGCATTGCGTGGGCACTCGATTTGGGCTCGTGATAATTACTGGCTCGAGAAGCATTCGGGTAGTGGCCCGTGTCCAATCGCTGCAACGACGACAATAGCCGAGCCATAACAATGTCTGGAACTCAGCGCGTGCCCTGTGCTTTGCCAACCCCAGCACGTGGCTATGATCAACATTGGCGGCATATGATCGGCTCCAGATCGCGTGGCCGCTTGTCCTGGCTGCGAGTTGAGGGGGTGAACGCTGCTCGTTTTTCTTTAATTTTTTTCTGCTACTTCTACTGCGTGGGGTGAATAACGAACGCGTGTTTTATAGATCATTAACGTCAGGGATTCGTTCTAAGCAGTGTTTGCCCAAAGTACAAAAATTGTTGCATCGCTCCTTTAAGGCTCCACAAAGAAACACTGCCACAGGTATATATCATGCATGGAGACCCTGCTTCGTGTACTCATGATGCCCGTGCCCCACTAGAGCCACATACAGAAACAAAAGACAAAGACAAGCCTCAAACCAGTCTTTTGCGATTTGAAAGGCTTTGTAGAATAAAGGAGGCTATGCTCAAACACGAGTATCATGCACGCGAGGGTATCTTTGACAAGCTTGGAATCGCTTGTGCTTAGTTCACGAGCACCGATTGACTAAACGCCTGCCAAAGGTACCATCGCGACCATGCTGCATGGGTTTGAGGCTTGTCGCTGTCTTCTGTCTCTGTCTGTCGCTCTAGTGGGACACGGACATGAGAGCGCTGCTTTGTCGCGGTTCTCTCTCAGTGGGAACTCCAAGCAAATTTTTGTCTCAAGGTGATGAGTACTAACCAGCATACTCTATGGATGAAGGTGCAGTTCCAACTTCCACACATATAAATATGTTGATCACTTTCGCTTTCCCTTACCGAAATGTCATATCTGGACTTATATTAAAAAATACAGATATGGATATATAAGGAATTGGGCAGATATGGCCAGATATGCATAATCAGGCCGCATCTGGATGGATATAGTCATATCTGCCCAATTCCTTATATACCCATATCTGCCCAATTCCTTATATACCATATATAGACTGCTTTATATGATCCCGTGTTTGGGTCTGGCAGATAGGGTACCCACCCCATATAAAGCAATTTTCATGTGATGCTCCTTCTGGCATCACATGAAAATTATTGCCATGGGACAGGTACCATACTTTCCAGGTCCAGACATGAGATCATATAATGCATTTCTATGAGTATCCACAAAATATACATTATACTGCTATCCCACACTGCTCCAAACGTGTGTTCACGTAGGTATATGTACAGAATAGGCCACTGACCAATCTTTATTGGCCTGGTTCGGAATTTGTCATTCCGACAAATATGTATGCTACTAAGATAGAATGCAGGCGATGGCTAGTTAGAAAACATTGTAAAACATCATTCGACGTCGGAAAGTCACAGCCCTTTGGCGGGATTGGTTGTCGAGAGAGCAGACCGAGAGTATGGTTTGCAAAAGAAGTTTATGAGAGCGTGAAAACTCCAAACAAGCACTTCCCCGTTCAAGAAAAAATTATAAGGAACACAGCTGTAATATCACACGGACAACCATTAAAATAAACTAAAAATGTGATAGCACACAGACACCTATTAAAATAAAATAAACGGAAGGAAACAATTAAGCTGTAAACTAGACAGAAGTTCGAAAGTCGTTGATTCTTACTCACAGAGTCACAGTAGTGATTTAACTCTGGTCGAGCACAGCAGTTTTCATATGGGCTTGCTTGCTTGCCTCGTCGTTGAAAAACCGTGCGATGTTCAAAGTCCCCTAGTCGCTCCTCGCTGGCCTTGTTTTTCCGTTCGGTCCCCAAATCATCCCTTGTGACCAACACGTAGCACACACACACACACGCAGACACCATTGTTCGCCGGAAGCAATACAAGATGAAAAGGTCATTACTGCTCCTTGAACACGACGAGGTCACCCCTGTTTCCCGGACTAGAAAATGACTATGGCATCATATCTTTAATTAAAACCTCATTAAAGGAAAAAAATGAATAAATAATGAACACATAAATAACAAAAACAAAAACACGAAGGACTAAATCATGAGAAAAAAATGAAATAATGAACACACAAGTAAAAAGAATAAAAACACGAAGGACTACACAGACAGCCACATTTGTTCAATTAACAATGACGTTTAATTCTGATAAACAATATTCCTGCTGCGCTAAAGATCACCAATATGGTGTGTATACTAGGCGACCTTCAGCAAATGCAGGATCATAATCAAATCGTTGCAAACTCAAAAAGTTTGGCTGCCTGCATAAGTCTTTCGTATTACTATTCTTCTGAATTCTGTGTTCATTATTGTGTCGGCTCAGGACCAGGCAGAGCTTGGTGGTGCTTTTTCCATTCTGGCCTTACCTCGGACAGCTTCATACCCATAGAAAGAAGCACTAGCTTCTCTACATAATCCCACCCCTTCCCCTTGGAAATACCCTCCGTGTATGCTGTAATTGGAAGAAAAGAACACAATAGTCAGCACACATACACATTATTAGCAACATTGTTTTGTAATAATTTTTCTAAATAGGCCCCTGGCCCAGGAACAAAACAACACACGACTTTTTTTATGTGTGATGTATAGTTTTGCACAAACGATTTGTCCCACATTTCACTGAACATACCCTGTATAACCTTAAAGTGCACCATTACAATTTCGGCGCATAGGAACCACCATTGTGGTTCCTATGCGCATGACATTTAAAAGCCAAATCCGGGAACACTTCACAATAATTGATGCTTATTAAGCCGGGTGCTTTATGTGGGGCCTTTAAATTCAAAGCATCCAAAGTGTGCGTCCGTCTGCATTTGCACAGTATTCAGAAGAGGGGAGAACGCGGCCGGACAACTGCTTTTTCTCCTTGCAGCATATAGCTCAAGGAGTCTCCTAATTTCGCTTATAGAGGGCATTTCACCGCGCAGAACGTACAAAGACAAGCTTGAAGGTCGCACAGGCAGTCTAGAAAACCGATTACATCGCGTTTTCTTTTTTCTCTTCGCGCCATAAAACGTTGTGTAATCATAATCATAACATCAATGGGACTACACAAGATTGCATTAAAGTTCCCAATCGGGTCAGTACACAAGTCAAATAGCTCTACACATACCGCTCAGCACACCACTGCTAGGATGAATCAGATAAGCGTCACACTTGCCGAGCTTGAAGTACACTCGTGATCTATACAAAGGTGAACAAGCAATCGTTGACTGCCCAGTACTGGGAACATCATGCAGCAGCTGACTTGCTCTCCTTTTCATATGCCTAGCGAACCAAATGTGGTAAGTCGTGTGATAAGGAGAGAACGTCCCCACGGACAGATCTGAGCAGTTGATACTCACCTGTCTACCCTCATATGGATCAAGTCTCTACCTGGCCGAAGTAGCCAGTGTGTGTGCAGCACAAGCGGCTGTATTTAAATCTCAAGAAGATGAAAGTTCAGAAGAGGCTTGGAAAGGTTTCACATTGCAAGCATGGCCATGCAAACGTCACTTTCTAAAACATAAAAATGCATTTCAAATTATTGCCCAGAACAAGCTGCTCTTACACAGCTATATATATAAGCCAGCTTACCATCAACAACCTTTGCAGACTGCCAAGGACCTGAACCTCGTCCTAGTCGATGCTTGCTTCTGTTCGGCGAGGGCTGAACTGAGTAGAAAGGTGAAAAATGTGCTGTAGATTATATGAAACAAACAAACAAACGCAATCCTAGCATGCACAATTCCCTAGAGGCACTGACAAATAAAAATCAGAGGTTGGGTCAATTATGTTAACGCAATATACTTCAAACGCGTACCATGAGTGCTGGCAAGATATTTGCTGCCTTCAATCTAGATAAGCTTGTAAATTTACATGCCAAATAACAAATAACTTAAAAGCTGCAATATATTTCGATGGAACTACAAAAACCAAAGACTAGCTCTGCAAATATGGTGCTATCTAGTACACCATAGATGAGTAGAATCGGATTACAGCGTCCCCCTTACAAAGACTGAAGCGAAACAAATATAGAGTCTGCCGTGCCACTACAACAGAAACAATGGTCTTGTGATCTCGTGGAGATCAGAGTTTGGAACAAGTGGGACAGGCTTTGGCACAACAAATATGCCAATGTCATTATTCATTTTTGCATATTCTACGGTGAAAGTGCAAGGAAACAATCACACACCAGATACTCCGAAAGACAAGCACACGCACTGAACTTATAGACGCTTTCAGCGCGCGCCAAATTGAGCCGCCGTTGCCGACCTTCTCTTGTCTTACCAAGATACCGAGGCACTGAAGCGAGCGTTGACGAGCCTCCACAAAAGGCCTATGCTGGGGAGAAGGACACAGTAACACTTAAAATGACAATAACCTGTCCTGCTGTGGTAATGATGAAGTGGAGCGAACGGAATAAGGGGGAACAAAAACTGAAGGTCGGTTATGGCGGCACCCATGCACAGCTGCCTGAAAGCGTCTATAACTCTTGTGTATTCGACTACTTCATTCTTCTCTTCAACGTCTGGATTGACTTTCCAGAACGTGATAAGCAGAAGAAATAGCACAAAATACAAGGAAAAAAAGGGAAAGACAAGACAAAAGAAAAGGAAAAGACAAAAGAAAAAAGTAAAAAACGAAAAAGGAAATCCTTACAATTCATCCCTCTCCCTCACTGCTATCGTTTAGATAGAAATTGGAGCTCTTTGGTCGATGGCGCTATAGGACTACTTCCACACTTGTCCTTCAGATGCTCTATTCTTTGCGCTTTCATTATTTCTCTCGTCAGTACGTGGGTCTCAAATCTTATATATTACGGAAAAAGTTTCAAAATGTGCTACGACACTCCAATTTGACACTTATCTGATCCCAACGACACTTATCTGATCCAATGACACTTATCTGACTCCAATGACACTTATCTGATCAAAAGCTCCGATTTCAGTTGGCCACCGATCCCCTAACGCAAGGCAACGCAACGCACTCCTGTTGTAAACTCAGCATTCCGCTTACGAATGAAATGCGCAATTCCCCTACAGGCTTTCATTCCGCGTGAGTGGCATCAGAATTGCTAAAGGCCAGCCCATAAATACAGTCTGTGTTACAAACAATGCTAGCAGCAATACGTTGCTATTATATTGCTCAATATATAGAGCACCTTACCATGAACAGCCTTGGCAGTCTTCTATGAAGCCAGGACTTCAGCAGAGGAGACTGTCATTCTGTGTCGTCTCTGGTCACTCACATCAGGATGGCGAAAGTGAATGCCAACGTCTAAGTGGGAAAGGCTGCAGTAAGTATAAAGATGAAAACACAGACTAGAATATATGATAAAAAATAGAATGAACCAACTTGAAAAAAAGTGCACAAAAAGACAAGGTCAAAAGGACAGGAACACGTAAGACGCAGACTGGTGCACATTCGCAACTCGAACTATTGAACACAAAAGAAAATAAATAAGAGGACGAGAGAAATCAGAAAGGTTGTGCTCGGAGAATGTGAGCTTCAGGAACTGGGGCGTGAGGCAAAGATGTCAGGTAGATTGCTTTACAGACACTCTAGAATTAACAACAGCCTTCCCATGTAGTACGGTGGTGAGTTCATTCTGATTGAAGATCTTGAAATATAGCACACAAAAAAAACAAGGAATAAAGGAGAGGAATACATACACTACATACGAGTGCAGACACCAACACACATAAATTAGAAAAGAAAAAAAAGAAAGAATGCGGAAGGAGCTTTAGCAAAAGTTCGAACAGGTCCAAGTGGAACGTGCTAATTCACCCATATGCATAAGACTGTAAAAACGATTTCCTCGGCAGCTCAGGTAACAGACGGATGTGCGGACACGTTGATCGCCCATACTACGAATAATAAAGGCCTATAATAATTCTCTTGTATTTTTTTTATAGTCTCTGCTATTTATTCATATTTTTCCCAAGGATGACATACACGAGCAGTGTAAACAGTGCATAGGTAGGTGACAATCCATCGCAGATTTTAGAGAAAGATTGAGCTTTCTTTATGCATTAGCCATCCATCTGTTACCTTAACTGACATGGAAATTGATTTTTTAAATCTGCTCTTGCTAACAGGTAAATCAGCGCGTTCCACCCGGGCCTGTGCTCGAGCTCCGTCCGCATTCTTTATTTCTCCCTTCTCTTATTTATGCGAGTTTTGTCTGCGCCTGCATGAGGTCTACGTATTACTCCCCCTTTCTCCTTGACTTTTGCGAACTATTTTCCAAGGTGCTTAATTTGTACCAGATCACCACCTTACTACAATCATGCAACAACTAAAAAAAAAAATTACAACTTACACCATTCGCTAAAGGCAGTACCAAGCGGAAAAAACAGGGATGGGGTGAGGTATGTCTAACACTATATACTTGCACTGAACAAAATATAGATACCGAAAACTGGCGACACACTACCTTAATTCAGGACATGCTTGTAAATTTCCTCGGAAGCTTGTAATTAATACTTGATAGCCTCTAAAAAAAAAAAAAAAAAAAAAAACACCAGTAGGAAGAGAATAAATGCTTCACCATTTAAAGCAGCCTGAGTGTTTCTGGAGGTGTGAAATTCGTTGCACGTGCGTTGGATCATACGAAACACGTGTACAGCAAATGATGTTTAGAACTCCACATTTCGCGAGGAATAAGTGCCAGCGTCAAAAATTATTTCGAGGGCACAAATTTTTGCGATAAGAAGTGGTATGCTATGCATTAATCACCATGGGGTGAATTAATTGCGGCACCAATTTTTGGCAATTCTTTTCTGATTACGAATCGCGAAAAAGAAGTCGTTCGCAGACGACTGGGCGGCGGAAGCTACGGGCTTCAGCGATCAATCAATCGCTGCTTTTTGTCGGGTCCAGCTCTCCGCACGCAAGTACGGAGAGTGACGTCGGCGATAGAGGGGCACCGCGCTCTTCCAGACATTCTAGTAGTTTACTAGTAAACAATACGGCGGAGGGAGGCAATCAAACCCCCCCCCCCCCCCCCCGGGCTCCCAGAGAGTTCCGCCGCTAATGATGGACCTTGAGTGAATACATAGCCTCTGCATTGGGGAAAAAAGAAGAAAAACAGCCTCGCATAACACCATTTGCGCACAATTAGTAATACTGGTAAAAGCAAGGGATCTACAGACAATAACAAGTCTTTTGAACGCAGGAAATAATCTAGCCCTAACGAACAAAGAAACGAACTTACTTCGAATCCCGGGCCATGATCTTGGCTGCTGAGCAGATTTGACGTAGTTCCACGTCTCACAGTCGCTTCCGTCTTTTTCGGACACATTTGAAACTAAGGCAAACTCCACGCATCATGACTAATCGGCAGATTGGACCGTTAGCCGGTCGTGAACACAGGAACACAGGCATTCAAACGCACACCGCCGGCAAAACGTGCGAAACACAGGCTGTGTATTCGATGAGATTATATTCGTATCTTCGAGACGTTTGAAATAAAACGACCAGAAAACCGCATTATAAAAGCCATGAAAGACACAGCAATAATAATATATTGCGCACCCCAATGTTTCCACGATATTATGAATAAGTCCTGAACACGTTGCAAAATATTAAATACGAAACTAAACGTATAATGATTCAGAACGAACCATTGCCGTTGCGAACGGCCGTGGAAAAATGCTCTCTGGTGGAAACACCGCATCGGCCACTGGCCGAGTTATTTCTAAATCTTCGGATGTCGTCTCCAACGAATATAAGGTCATACTTCCACGTCTGCCAACCGGCAACATCGTCCTCAACTCCGTATTTCTTCACGCCGATCTGACTGCTAGGCCATACACGGCCCCTGACTTTCAAGACGCCATCAAAGATGTCATCGACCTGAAAGATGTCGAAGCCACCGGACAATTTCAGATGAGTCATGTGTGGATGGTGACCTGCATCAACGCCCTCGCCAAAGAGAAGCTTTGCAGTCGAGGTGAGCTGGTCGTGAAAGGCAAGAAATGCCTTGTCCTGGACCCAGACACCCGAGACCTCAAGATGAAGCTTATTTGGCTTCCGGACTACCTCGAAGATAGGCGTATCATCGAAGCTCTAGCGCCTTACGGCACAGTCCGTTACATCAGCCGAGAGAAGTGGCGGTGCCCCTGGCATGGAGCACATGGACACCCTCAACCGGGAAGTTAACATTACCCTGCATGAAGGAATCACCACGGAGAGAATTCTATTCCTACTTAAAGTGTATGTCTGTCAATCTCTCATCCTTATTCCAGGAAGACCCCCCTTGCGCCTCAGGTGCAACAGGGTAGGACACGTCCGCCGACAGTGCAGAATACCGCGCTGCTCGGAATGTAAACGCTACGGACACGCCGCAGACGACTGCGTCACAACTTATGCAAGCAAGCTTCGCGGAACGATATCCCAGGACGAAGAGGAACAGTCTGAGCTCCTGATGGATGTCTCGGAGGTTGTCGATGCTTCCGGGCACACACCACCCGCAGAAGCCTTTAAGAGCCAAGCAGAAGGTGACCTACCAGCAGCAGTGACCGACGCCAGCACTACGAAAAACTATCCAGAACTCCTCCCTGAACCATCCCCCCCACCTGACGATGATGACGACAACTCGTCAACAACCACGGTCGTCTGGGAGGATGCTACAGAAAGTGGAGACGACACCACCACCACCTTTGAGGTAGCACCAACGACCATCGGGTTGGATGCAGACGCGCTGAAACCGCAAGATCTTTCAGAAGGACTCGGCTATCAGTCTGACACTGTTGTAGCTGATGAAGGGCCTGTCGCAAAATCGAGAAAAGATAGAAAACAGGTAGGACCCAGACATCAGCCGTATCGAAAACAAAGTAGCCATAAGACGCTTGAAGACGGACATGAAGGGCTTTAGCTCTCCCTAATGCCCCTCATAAAATCCGCCCTGCCTTTGCATTTTTTAACGTTAAATGTAAGGGGCTTAAGGTCTAAAAGGAAACAGTACCAACTTCTAAGGCTCTTGAATCACGAGCATGTTGACATAGCCGCAATACAAGAAACAAAATTGTCATCAGATGAAGACGTGGCAGAGGCTTTAGAGCCTTTTCGGAATGACTTCGAAATATGTGTGAGTCATGCGGTAGGCCTTTCTGCCGGTTGTTTTCTGTTTCTTCATAAAAAGCTTGGCTATTCGTCTGTTTCCTTGACCAGTGACCATGAAGGGCGTCTCATTTTAAGTGACCTTTCTTTAAGACAGATCAACTGGCGTTTTATTTGTATATATGCTCCTAATACGGTGAATGGAAGGACTGATTACTTCCAGTTTCTAGCACATTTTCTGAACACCGACAAAATAGTTGTACTAATGGGGGACTTTAATACTGTCTGTAGCGCAGAAGACCGTGCGCTACAGCAGACACGGTATGACAAAAGCTCTGCGTTACTCATTGACATACTGCAGGAGCGCAACCATGTAGATGTGGCATGTCGGAAATACCAATCAATACGCTTCACCCACTTTCAAGGTGTTTTACACGCTCGTCTTGATAGAATATATGTGTCAGGTGATGCATTTAATTTAATGAAGAACTATAGCGTTAAACCGGTGTTCTTTTCTGACCATTGTTTAGTTTCTGTTAGCTACGGGACCAAAACTCTCCGTGTTTTTCGGCCCAAATGGGAACTGTGGAAACTTAATGTGAAGCTTTTAAAGGATGAGAAGTTTTCAAAAGGTGTTTCATTAATTCTGTCAGAGAGCATTAAAAATAGTCATATGCATATTTTTGTAATATGAGATAGTTTTAAACAATAGGTAAAAAACTTGGCAATTGAACGCTCTACAACAATATCTTACGAAAACAAACAGGAACAGCGCGAACTCCATAAAACTCTCTCGTTATTCCATGAGATGGAAAGCATCGATCCCGGTTTTCACAACGACGACATCAATGTCACCAGAGCACAGCTTCGAAAATTCGAGGCAGAAAGGTATCGTGGAGCTGTAATACGTTCTCGCACGAAAACGTTTTTACTTGGCGAGCAACCCACCAAACGATCCCTGGATGATGAGAGGCGATATTCCCTATCGAAAGAAATATTAGAAATAGATCAAGAAGGCATAACTATCAAGGAGACAACCTTGATTGTTAAAGCATTTCAAAACTACTATTTAAGCATTTTTGGCAAGGCTATTCACACAGGCAATGCAAAGGATGTAGATAACTTGTTATCATTGATGCCTGCATTTAGTGAAGACAATAAAAAGATCATAGAAGGCCCTATAACTTTAGATGAAGTCAAGGCCGCAATTGACTCTCTTCAATCTGGCAAAACATTAGGACCCGATGGGCTTAGCGGAGAGTTTTATAAGAAATACCGAGACAAACTATGTCAAGTGTTACTTGACGTTTTTCATAAGTCCTACCAATGGAAGACGCTTCCTCCATCCTTTTACGACTGCCATACTGTCCTAATACCCAAGACGGAAGACGTGGAACTCAGGAAAAAAGTTGAAAATTATAGGCCAATATCACTTTGCAATGTAGATTACAAGATCTTTGCTAAAATATTAAATGACAGACTTCAGCTAGTAATCGAAGACCTTATTGGTGAGCACCAAACATGTGGTATAAGAGGAAAAAGTATTCAAACCAATATCCACGTTGCGCGCTCGGTTCTTGAGTGTGCCTCTGACAGTAACACACAAGTTGCTTTGACGCAAATTGACTTATCAAAAGCCTTTGATCGTGTGAGCCACGCATTTTTGTTTGCACTCCTACGCCACATCAACGTAGGCGAAACAGTGTCCGAAGGTATTAACTCATGTTATCATAATAGCACTGCAAGATTAATTGCGAACAACATGCTTTCCGATAAAATACTCATAAAAGCTTCCGTTGGCCAAGGCTGTCCATTATCACCTCTTCTCTTCGCCATATATTTGGAACCTTTCTGCCGGAGCATATTTGCAAGTCCGAGTATTCAAGGATTTGCACTTAATTATGCTGAGGTAAAGGTACTCGCTTATGCAGATGACAATGCCGTCTTCGGTGCTGATAAGAAGAGTGTGGAAGAGGCCATCCACGTTACGGAACATTTCTGTAGTGTTACTGGAGCATCAATGAACCCTGAAAAATGTAACGGATTTTGGTATGGTTCATGGGCTACCACGCCCCCCTTTTTGCCGGTATTGCATGGAATCGTGGTCCGCTGAAATACCTGGGAGTTCCACTCTCACACATCAGGAGTAGCTCATCATACTGGACGTCAATGGAAACCTCGTTGAGGAGGAAAGCTGATGCATGGAAAGGACTGACATGTCCATGTTCACCAGGGCAAACGTGTGCAACGTGTTCCTTGTGTCTAAGCTAATGTATGTGCTTCAGGTGATGCATTGTGCGCGTAAAAACATTAAAAAATTTCATCAAATTTTTGCGACATTTATTTAGCGTTCGTCGTGGGAGCTTCTCAAAAGGGACAACCTCTTCTATCCCCTGGAGGCAGGTGGACTAAGTCTGTGGCATCTATCTGTTGTGGCGTTCGACTTCCGTCGTCCGGGAGGTGCGGGAGGGTTCCATCTGGACTGATGGAATTCAAAACAAAAACCGCTCCGTCAGCGACGTGCGAACCGCGAACACTGTACTCGCCGGGCACAAAGAAGATAAGAAAATATAGTGAAAAGAAGAGACATTCGCGCGACTGATACAAAATAGGAAAACAGTACGAATCGTGTGGCCCGGACGATCCCCCGACGACGGACGAAGGAATCCACGTTGGGCGCCAGGTGTGGCGTTCGACTTCCGTCGTCCGCCGCGGGAGATTGACCAGACGGCTCGTCCCTTTCACAAACTGAGGTTTATTACCATCTGCGGGGTACGCTTGAAGGCTGGGCGAACAGTCCCTCTTTTCGCTGCCGCACGCGCTTATATCATCCGCCTGTGCCGAGGAGCCGCCCCCCAGGGCGGTGGCGCGTCGATGGCCGGATGGGCGCGGGGTGGCGGGCCGAGCGCCCACACTGTTCGGCAATTAGTATCCCGTTTTTTTTTTTTTTCTTTAAGAATGCCGACCATCCCTTCCTCAACACCGTTATTCAGTTACGACTGGCCACAAGTTTAAATTATTTAATTGTGTCCAGTGATGATTCCTTTCAGGGAAGAGCTTGGGGCTTCATAAAAGAGGTTGTGGACATGATTGAATTCTTGAAGACACGTTTCTCATTAGAATATTTATTTAGTGTAACACGCAAGAAACTATCAGCAGCGATAATCGAAAGCATTTTTCCTATCCCGCTTTATCGAAATCACTTTGCTGTCGATCCCCAAGATGATGTCCTTTACAGAGTAAAGAAGATGTCTGTTCCACCATCAACCAAATCGTTCTTTTTCAAACTGCACACTTCGACCTTGCCCGTTAAAACTTGGCTTCATAGTAAAGGGATATTTGTGCCGTGGACGGTTAATTGTAGGCTATGCAATAAGCCAGAAACCATAGAAAACTGCTTCATTTACTGTAATGACGCCTTATTTTCTGGGATGTGCTTCAACGAACACTAAAGAAAGACCTCGACATCACTGATCAAACTCTACGTTTCCTTCCATTCTCAAAAGGGGAAAGTGTTCCTTACGACATATTCGTAATTTTAGGCCTCCACAGTTTGTGGAGATGTAGAATGATAGATAGAAACGCGGAAGCGCCACGCACCACAAAATCTATTTTTGTGGAGAATATGGCTCAGCTGCGTAGTGTTACGCGGCACAGCCATCCCAGCCTGATTGCTTTCCGCTGTTAGACGCCTGCATAGGTCTACCAGATTTTTGAACATTTTGCTTGTTTGCCCATTGTCAACCCCTCCGTTATTTATGTATATAGCACTGTGATACTAAGAACTTTAGATGCGTTCTGAGTGTCATTAGGTTTTGAAAGATTTGATTATCATTTGTTTAGTTTTGCATAATAACCTAATCAAGACATCAGCTTGAAAGAGGCCTATTGTTGACTGTAGATTGAATCTTCTTTGTAAATAGCATTTCATCTTTTTATGTATATTACTATGCTCGTTTGCCTGTTTGAATGTTTTTTGGCTCATGTGCTTTCTTTTGTTCTATAACTTCCATGTAATAATAAAAAAATAGTGCGACGGTAGCCTAGCTTGTTGGTGCACTGTCTTGCTGAGCGTGTGGTCGTTGGTTCGAATCGCGGTGAGCGCATTGTTCCTTTTTACCTTTTTGTATTACTTTTTATTATTTTAAATATTTTTTCTCACCTTTTTGTATTAGTTTTTATTATTTTAAATATTTTTTTCTCACCATTTTGACTTCGTTTTTATTATTTTAAATATTTTCTTCTTACCTTTTTGTATTAGTTTTATTATTTTAAATATTTTTTCACCTTTTTGTATTGGTTTTTATTATTTAAAATATTTTCTATGTTTGTTTCAGTCGTCGGCCCCGTTCTTTAGGACAGCAATCACGCAGAAGGTGAAAATAAAAAGTGGGAGCCCAAGTTTGAATTGTTGCAATGCACAAACCGTGGCCCTCTTGTTTTGCCGAGACAATTCACTCCCTCCGTGCTAATGTGTGGGCCAGTGTAATAGGCAAACAGCGCAAGTCCTTTCAACGAAGAAAGTAATGTAATAATAATGAGCATATTGCGAGCAAAATGGGAAAATGTGTAAGTGGTAAAACTGCCACATATACTACACCCATAAAGGTGTACAAGTACACCTCTATACGAGGTGCATACATACACCCTTTTTCAGGGTGCATATGTGCACCCTTTTAGACACCTTCAGCATTCGGGGGTGCACTGATACACCCCATAATGGGGTGTGTCACTACTCCTTTCTTACACCCTCTCTGTCGTTTCAGTGTACAGGTACACCCCAATTGAAGGTGTGCAAGTATTCCCTTCTCTACACCCACACAAATGTTTGGGAGTAAATATACACCCACCAACAGGGTTTACTATTACACCGTTGTGTACACCCACCCCGCTCATAGGGAACAGAGATACACCCGCCAACAGGGTTTACTATTACACCATTTTCTACAGCCACCCCGCTCATAGGGAACATAGATACACCTCATTCAATGGTGTACCATTACACCTCTTTGTGCACCCACCTCAAGGAAACCTGTAAAAAATGTACGCGCCCAGGTGGTTGCAAAAAGGCAGGTAAACAGACACAAGGGATTGTTTTCAAATCTCCTAGAATTTTATTAGACTGCCTATTCCGTAAACAAGTACAAACGTGCAAGTAAGCCGTGATATGTGAAGATGTTCAACGAAGCTGTTACACAACTGAGAAGATTACTTAGCAAACAAGAACCGGGGTGATTCTTAGGTAGTGTCTATTCTCCCAGCAGCCGGCAGAATTGTTTACCCGAAATTCTGCCGCCAGTCGCCAGCAGAATTTCGGGTAAATAATTCTGCCGCACAAACCACACAAACACAAAAACGAAAAGAAAGGGGTCTTCGAAGATTCAACACAATGTGGCAGAAGCAGTAATTTGCCAAACCGAACGCTAAACGCATCACATGAATTCCTTGGGCTTTTTTGAAGAAAAAGCCCAAGGAATTGGGCTTTTTCATCAAAAAATGAAACGATGAATGTCAGTAAACGGAACTTCCATGACGGGGCTCGCCAGTTTGAACAGCAAAGCGTCGATGCCGGGAAGTCACTGAACTGTCATGTAAATACTAGCCATCAAAGGATATATTAGCTTTCACTTCACAAAATACTTTTAATATTTGTGATTGTTTTCTGTTCAGATAAATTCTGGATCACGTTAATATGAAACATACACTTGATCCAACCTAAGCCTTTTAAAATAGAATTTGCTAAGGTGTTTTGAAGGTTTCAGGAATTGATTTATGTTCAGTTGAATATGGTCCATCATCTAGAATTCAAAACACTAGCTCATTAGAATAGTTGATTCACATCCAAATGCATCTTTAGTATCATTTTGGTGATAATTCGCAAAATAAGTTTTAAATTATCGCAAGCATTCATAAGTTCTTTTGCAATCTTCAAAGAACTTGGGCATGCACAAATTAATATATAGTACACACTTGACAGAGAAATAATTTTTGCTAGGGGCTTTTTAAATGCGCCAAACAAAAAATATGTGAATCACTGTTAAATCACTCTGTAAACAGCGTTTCTCTTCAGAAAATATTGGAGTATCCGATTGGAAAAGAAACTTAAATAAAACAAATTATTTGCAGATTCAAATTCAGAATCTAGAATTGGCAAGCTTTTCATAAAAAAATGTGTCCGCGTAAAAGAAGAGGGATATATTTTTTCATATATATACGGAGACAAGCGCGTGCCATATATAGACTACATCCTGCCGTATAAGCCAAGATATCGAAAATGCACGCCATTTAAGGGGCTATATATAGCCATATATGGCAACAATTTGCACCATACATGATTATATCGGTCACTATACCTAACCATATATGGTGTCCTCTTGCCATATATGCCCCTATTTGCTCCCTTATCTGGCTGTATACTGCCTTATTAACGTCCTTATACGAGTATATATGGCCGTATATAAAATATATCTGGCCCATATATGACAATTTCGTAAGGGTTTGCTCAAAGTCCACATGCCGTCCCGGCAAAATGAAAACAAAGGAATTATCCGTTGCAATTATAGGCCTGTTGCCGTGGCCCATGGGAGTAGTTCGCTCGAAATCTGCGGGGTGGCGACTTGTTCGCTGAAAAGTGATGAAGAGCTTACAATTAGCGAAGTTTCATCTCGAACCTCGAAGAGTGCCTCTAACTTATGTATATGAAGTATGTATTTTAAAAAAATATATATATATTTGTATGTCTATTTTTTGTAAAGACATTGTGGACAGGGGTTGGCTCCACAACTCGAAATACATTTGTTCTACATCAACACTGCTCGCATGCCTAAAATTTTGAGCTTTCAAGTTTTTATGTCGACAGTATTACCATGCTTTCTCCTCGTTAACATTGCTAATTTGAAACTTCGCGAATAAAATGAGCGAGATAGGAAGCAACCATGTGTGGGAAGCAAATGCAAAGCAGGAATCAACATTGGCAGACACGCGTAAAGAAGAGAAAAGTCGCCCCCTTTTTTTCTTTAATAGAAGGCACGCACGTGTAAACATCATAATAGCCTAAACGTTATTTCGTTAAAAGTGGATTTTCGATTCGCGCACAGTAACTATCCGCGCCCGATTCTCTTTTTCGAAACGTTGCGTTGAACGTGTTCAAAATACACCTCCTCAAGTTGGGATTATACTGACATGGTTACCTTGTAGGACGTGCGCACGCAAGGCTGGTTTTATAAAACCCATATTCAACTTTCAAAATTGCAGACTATATCGGTGTCTCGCAACGACCTTCCCTTTCGTAAGCAGAGAACGGTAGCTGCGTTCGTGATAACCATCTCGTTGAAAGGCTTGCGCGAGGTAAGGGTGATGAAATAGGTTTCAATCTAGACGTTACATTTTCTGGACGGCTTGCGTCACAAGTCATTTCGCGTACGAATAACCTTTACTGACGTCGCATGAATATCGTATCCTAGAGCACAAAGAAACAGCACATTATACAGTACCGGCGAATTGTGACGCAACGCGATCCTCTTTCGGCGCTCCAAAATATTCGAAGCTTACTCACATTATCCCGTAGGGGCATGCATACTTAGACCGGACGGAAAATAATATTCATAATAAAAGAACTTTGTATCATGCTATTACCGCAGACAACGAATCATGAGAAGCAGCGACTTTAAAGGTGACGCGTAAATGCTCAAAGTGTCAATCACCGTTTTTTTTTAGTTCTTTCAAAACGAAACTTTAATTAGAGTGAGCTCCCTCTTGTGACGCCAAACAAAACCAAGCAGTTTAAGCTGTATACGAAGTAAAACTAAAGCTTTTATTTGCGTTTGTCGCTTCTATATTTTTTAGATAAGTTTCAGTTTCGCGTGTAATATTCTAATACAAAATTTAAAAAAAAAGGAAAAGCTAGAAGCGGTTGTGAACGTATTGGAGGGTGAAAGGAAGGTATTTTTTTACCAGTTTCTAAAGCCACGCATATTGTTGTAAAGAAGAGAAAATATTAAATTTTTTCTTGTCTTATTTGATCTGGCGTAACGCGGGACGAAAAAAAAAAACGCTCGGGGTAAACCTTTTTTTTTTTAACGTCGTTGTTGCTCTTGCAGTTGCTTTCAGCGCAACTGAAGAAAAGGTCTAATAAATGAATAATTAGTTAGGACTTTATTAAATGCATATCGCGTGATGGCACGCTAGAAAACTAGCAAGGAAGTGTCCCAAGAAAAGGAACATTACCATTCAAAAAAGTTTCGAAATAGGAGAGTTTTTTTCTCTCTCTCTCTCTCTTTTTATTTTTAGACTAGTGGTCGCGATATTCGACCGCTTCTCATTTCGAACAAAGAGAGCAAGAGTGTGTTTATACACTTTGATTCCCCTCACACCCTTATAACTTCACTGCCTCGAGCGTGACACCCACGTGCCAGGCGAGGTTTACGTTGCCTTAGCATGGTTCAACTTCTCTTTGCACCTCCCGGAATTCAAACAAAACCCCACCTTGTGCGGCGGATAGGTGCAGGCTGTGCCTTATAGTAGGGAGCTTTAGTGAGTCGTTTCACCCCACACGGTTAGTCCCCGTACGCTACGCCGACGTAGGCACACACACACAAACCGTCGGCTAGATTGGGATGCGCCTCTCCTTCGTTTTTCCAATTCTGGTTGTCGGAACCTCCGTCGAAACCGTTGCTTTACTTTATTTTTGAAGTCGGACCAAATCATTTCAAGGACTGCCCACATCGCCAAGCGATACTAAAGGATCACGCTACCGGTGAACAGCAGTTATGACCGTTTTCTACACGGTTGGGCCAGTCTTACTATACGTTGTACGAAACGTGTCTTCTACTGGTGTGTTTCGTTTCTCATACAGCCCATACGGCGAAGCGGTCCTGCAGTAGCAACATGTAACGTCACAAGGGCCCGTGTGTCATGCTGTTTGATGTCGTGATCCTGACGGTTGGCCGTAGAAGCTCCGTCAGAAATAACGAGCGAACGCGAGTATCGCTGTTGTCCCGGCGTCTCAAATCCTGTCCACCGTATGGCTTCCGTGGACTGTCAAGCTGAATTAAGTGCGATCTGCAGCACGACAGGCGCCTGTCGCATCTGCTTCCGTTGTTGTTATCGCGCAGTTATCAACATGACACTTCTGCGAAGCTGTCAGACGGAAATGGAGGGACCACTTTTGAGGAAGCGCTAAACGGGTTAGATGGAGACGCGTTCCAAAACCCATAGTTCTACGACTGGCTAAGACACGTCAAATCTCATGCAGAACTTCTCAGACTGCGGTTCCGCTGAATGTTTCACGATTCCAGAACCGTGTGCTGTCAAACCCGACTGGCTAAATCTCCCATTGATAAGCAATTCTGACGGGGTTCAAGGTAAGCCTAACGATTAGCGCACATTTACGTCAGATGAAATAAACTGAAAAAAAAAAGATAAATTTCTTCCTTTTTGTATTTCAATGTCATTATTATGGCATACACTTTAATTCTTTTACTTTCATTTCCTTTCTCCTTTCATTCATTGTCACTCCTAACCAGGTGGATGTCCACCGAAAGGTTTACGTTTAATTCTTACCTTCTATTAACATAGCTAACACATGTCAGACTTTGATCGAACTGCTCCTAGAGGCCATCGCGAAAGGAATCCCGGATAAAATCTCACCGGACAAAAGCTCACCGGACAGAAGCTCACCGGACAAAAGCTCCCCATTTTTTTCAAAAACCCGGACAAAAACTCACCAGGGGAAAATTATATGTTGTTCTTAAAGGAGCTGTGTAACAATTTCAGGGCTGTGCTTACATAATTGTAGAAGTTGATGCTTGGCACGTCTGAAGTGAACTACAGAAAACAGATTTTGCCTGGATACCCCAGTTTTTATTTTAAAAAATGAAAAAGATCCAGGTTTTTGCCACCTCTCAACTCGTACATCGTCTTTCGGGTCACGTGCGCAGTGACGTCGATGGGGTAGGCGCGGGGTTCCTGGAAAGTTCTCTCTTTAGAGCCATCAGTGAGCAGCGAGAACTCATCCGCTCGCGACCGCGTGACCACGTGCTGGCGGGCGCCGCGCGAACAATATGGTGAAAGGAGGAAAGTCTCATCCGGGTCCGGCCATACCCGTCCGGCCCTGTCGCCCTCCCCCTCCGGCTTCTGGCGGCTGTTCGCGGTGGCAGATAGAGCTGACGGCAGACTTGTACACGTTACTGAAAAATAGTAAAGAATTACATTTACTATTACTCAAGGCTGAAATGTAATTAATTACAATTACAATTACCCTACAATAAAAGTAATTGACCGTTACCCCAAAAAGTAATCCGTTACTTTCGTGGCGTTACTTTCAACATTATTGCCCTCAAGTAAGAAACAAAGTGGAGAGGGTTATTCAAGTTCTTATTGTTGCAACCTATTCCATTTAATGACCTTGAGTATTTTGAGCACGAGCGGACTCTCGAAAGTCTCGTCAGACATTTCGCGTTATTTCTTACTTAATATGTCGACTGCTACGCTGAACACTCTTTGAACTGAAGCACTGCATGGGAGTGCCATATTGTGCCTCACGAATGCTTTATGCTCTGCATTGAGATTTTTCAGCGAAGCAGTGGAAGTACTACTTACGTACCTCGAAGATAGAGCAAAGCTTCCTCGTTACAGCCGTTGCCTGATATTCGAGAGTTTTAGTAGATCGTTCCGATACCTCCGATACCCCCGATAAAGATATGATGAATGCGCAAAGGCGGCGGCGGAGTATCGGGTATCGTTATCGGACTCATGGGGACGGTCTACTAAAATACTTCATTGTCGAAATCAAGAAGCTGTAGAAGTCATCATACATCTAGCCAAAACTAAAATAAGAATTATGTCCATCTTAATATACCTGCATATATTGGCAGACAATAGCAAAACATAGTTGTAACAGTAAGGTGATAATTCAAAATTAAATAAGGTTTGGCTCGATATTCTTCTTCCTTTGGTTCTGAACAGGTCGAGCCTCGGTTGAGACGTTGGTGAATAAAAAAAAAATGTTTCAAATATATAAATACAAATAATAAAAAAAGGACACTCATAACAACCATTAATTTGGACGGCGGTTAAAACAAGGGAATATAAACGCACGTTTGCCGTGTGTACCTTTCTTGGTGCTGTTCAAAAAAGCACGGAGCACGAACCGACTGTAGTTTACTCCGGTGTTCTCCAGATAGACGTCCGCTGATGCCACGGGCAGAGAAGGGAAGAGTACTAAGTAAGCCGCGCTATGGCCGCACTCACGAGTTTCACTCTCTCCTCAAGCCAGAATATCAAGTTACCTCGGCCACCATTATGTCTTATTTGTAAAAATATCTGCTTGGGATAAGTTGCGTCCTGCTGGGGTCAGTAAAGGAAGAAGAAGAAAGGAAGACTATTACCATTTTCGAATTCACAAATAAAGTGGGCCAACCCTAGAAGTTGGACTACAAAAAAGTAAGTAGCTTTTAAAACAGGGTCAAATAAGGTGAAAGAAACAGAAAAAAAATACATCCTGTTTTCATAGAGAAGATGATAAGTGTGCAGCAACAAACGAGCATGCATGCTTGTGGCAATAACACCTTCACATACCATCACATCTCTTTTAGTGGATTTTAGGGTAGACGAAGCGATGTCTCGTGTTGTGACATTATGAAAATGGTCGTAGTAACTATAACCGAGAAGGACATTGTTTTTTCTTGTCTGTGTACTTACCGCCTCGAGCTTCTCGAAGAGGCATACAATTACTTGGTGTCTCCTCCCCACCTTCGATCGCAAAGAAAAAACAAAGGAACTAAAAAAGGCGGATATAACTCCCCCCCCCCCCCTTTCCCTTCCTTCTTTTTGTAGAAATGTTCATTTGGATTTTTAGACATTTTGTTAGGGTATAAAAAAAAAAAATAATTCAGGGGCTTGCTGTTGCAAAAAAAAAAAAAAAAAGGCTTTGCGGAACTGAAAAGTGCCAAGCCTCCCTTTGCGCTGGTCAATTCGCGTGACAGCGTCACTGCGCTCGGCATAACCCCCCCCCCCCCCCCTACCCCCCCCCCCCCCCACCAAAAAAAAACAAACTTTGTTTTAGAAAGGGAGGTCCTGAAAAAAAATGTAACGGATTACAAGGAATCCGTTACGCGAAAAATGTAAGGAAATTACTTTAAAATTACTCTAGAAAATATGTAATTAATCCGTTACAAAATTAGTGATAAATGTAAGAGATTACAAGTAATTTCGTTACTTCTAACGGGTTACGTACAAGTCTGGCTGACGGTTTTGTGGACCTAGGATAGATGGCGCCACTAAAACTCCGTATAATAAAAGTTTTGTCGATGATACCAGGTTTTTGACGCATTTATATTTAAGTTGGAACAACAAGATTTATAAAAAAGTTACCTTTATCGAGCAGGTATTCGCACAACTTGCTATCTTTCTACAAGACCCCCCATTGACGTCATGCCGCGTGTTTCTCATGGCCGCCGCTCGCAGCTGCAGGTCGGGGAATATTCTAATTTTTGCCTCGCTATTACGCGGTGGAGTCGCAACATTTCGATGAAAGGAGGTGTGTTTTCTGTCATTTGTGACAAGGTGAACAATATCAAAAGTAGAAGATGCCAATTCCTTCAACGTTAAAATCATTGCGCAGCTCCTTTAACACGAGTGCGGACAACTTAGTTGCCTGCGTGCGACACTAAAATGCAACGATAAATTAAATCTAACAGGCGCATGGTTTGTTGATTAGAGCAGTGTTGCAGAATGGGCAACCCCATTCATTCCAATTCCATTCCGGGAATTAGAGTTTTCGATAATTCAATTCCTTTCAACTCCTAGGAATGGGGACACTGGGCCCATTCCCACTCCTGGAATGGCTGAATCGTTCCATTCCATTCCTCTAATTCCTAAAAGTAAAAATTGGCAGTTGACAGATACCTTGTGTTGCCGGCATAAGCAGCATAAAGGTGACATTATCAAACGCATAGACAATTGCAAAAAAAAAAAGCTAAATGCATAAAAAAAGCAAGGATTTTACTAAGCGGAGAGCTGGTGGCAGAAAGTGTTTGTTTACATTGTTCTGCAAACATCAAGGAAGTCTCTTGATATGTCCATGCTTGTTTAAAACATCGGTATCGCGACCACGTGGCTCGCAACAAACAGCGAAACTTAAATCCACTCATTTTTGTTTTTTTAAACTTTTTTGTATTTGATTTTTAGGACATACGCGGCCAGCGTGTTTGTTTGATAAGACCATAAAAATATCCAGTTTCTGCATGGCATCGACAAAGCTAGCTTCACGCGAAGATACAATTAAAGGGGCAATACCGCACTGTTCGAATTGACTTTCCCCGTCTTTCCTCCACACCACCGCCCAACTGATTTCTCACCGCCTCAAACAGGGTCCAGGACAAGGAGCACGAATGCAGACCGGACAGCCGAGACGCCAAAACCTCAGTAGCAGCTATCACCCAGATCTCCTCAGTGGCCCTCACAGGAACGGTCGCGCCTCGATCGTCTGGCGCGGGACTGTCTCTCTGCAGGTCTAGTCAGTTCGGTCACGCGGCAAGAGCAGTTACGATAGTCTATTTCACCTTACAGTGGACCGCAACAGACAGAACAAAAGCCATCAAAACCAACCCAGTGCCTCCTGAGTGTCGCGTGACCCTGGGGCGCAGCAAAGCGCCGTGCGTGTAGTCCCACTCGCGGTGCTGGATTGCCTGGCGTGACTCGTAGCGTCCGCAGCGGTCCATCGCAAGGTAAAACAAAGTATGCAGAGACTAAAGTCAAAGGAAAATGAGAGGGAATCCGCTAGCTTGCTTGTAACCTTAACCCACTTGAATGTAAGACATACAACACAGAAAACAAGCATCGGAACAAAGACCAAGTAAAAAGCGGACTTCCACGTAAAAGTGCAATATAAAAAAACAAGCGTCGGAGCAAGGCGCAAGAGGAGAAGAGAGAAGTGAATCTCGCTTTGTTTTAATGCCGAAGCAAACCCGCATTTCGCACTTCAAAGGCGTGCGCGCGAATGAACAAGAAAGGCAGCAGGGTTGACCACCTGCTAAACAACGCTCTTCGAACTATAAGAAAACAATAACTGATCACCTTTCGGCGGCGCGCAAGTCACCGTGTCATCAGAGCCCTGCGAGTTATGAGACGCCCCTGCTCCCAGATCGCAGTTTGTGCGCGCGTGCATCCTCCATGCCGACGAAAAAAAAATGGCAAAAGACAACAAGGACGATGAGGAGCCGTGCATGGCCATTGCCGCTCCCATCGTTTTTTTTCGCTTGGTGCTTGGTTCCTTGTTTCGCTCTCGTGTAACGCCAGTGAAGTCCGTCGCCTGCGCGTACTACTGCGCGCGTCCGTAAAAAGGCGGCACCGCCACCCCCTCCGCCTTCTGCACTTTGCTTTGAAGCTTGTTTTTTGTATTGCATTTTTTGCGTATAAGTCTGTTAGGGCTCCACGCGGGCTAGCAGTTTCCCGCTCATTTTATTTCTGAGCAACTGACTCGCTGACTGGCTCATATTAAAAAACCATAACCCCCCCCCCCCCCCCCCAAAAAAAAAAAAAAAAAAAAATTAAAAGAAGAATCTGGCTCATTCCATTCCGGGCAAAAGGCATCTAATTCCATTCCCATTCCATTCCCCTCAACGTTACTGCCATTCCATTCCCATTCCATTCCGGGGTCGCGAAAATGCGGAATGATTCCGGAATCATTCCAACTCCGGAGTGCCAACTCCGCAACACTGGATTAGAGTAGAAACAAGTTCATTTATTGATCGGTTAGAAGCGAGTGCAGTCCCTTACGAGCTCCAGCAGTCTTGGTAGATGTGGGTGTACCTGGAACCCCTCGAAGATATATTCTGCAATCTCAGAGTGGTTTTTCGCACCCGCTTCTCTGGGGCTTCACCTCTCCGGGATTGTGTCAATGCCGTGTCAATGAGCGCCTGATTTTCCCGTAGGCATTCAATCAGCCTCCAGACACTTGGATAAGCGTGGCCGACGAACTTCTGGAACCCGGCATTCCATCTTTCGCAGGTATTGTTCGTCCGGTCTTTATCTAGAAGAGGGGCGTCGTACACATTCCACCATTCCGGGGGAAACTCGTGTCATCGTCGGCGCACAGTCAGGCGAAGGGAAGAATTCGCTCTTGGGGTCTCTACAGAAGTAGCAGAAGCATAACGGAAGTGGCCGTTGACATACGTGCAATCAAAGTATAGTCCAGCAGGTCGCCGATGTCACCGGTAGACTTTTCCCGGATTTAGGAAAGTCCTTCGGGCACAATCTGTAGTGGAAGGAACGCCAGCCTATCGAAAATCCCGCACAGCTTTCTAAATTGGTCATCTGTGTTGTACTTGTCCAAAAGGCCTAACTTTCGTTCCTTCAAAATATAAAAATATCGCAACTCAAGGGTTTGTATATCGCAGTTTTGCTTCAGTTTCCCTTTCACTTCACCCTGAGATAATACCTGATTTCAAATACATTTACGACGCTCAATGACGGAAAGAATTTAATTTTTTTAACCATTCACTTCAAATATTACCCTGAACCCCAAGAAAACCCATGTATTTGTAATGAAGAGACATTGTGCCTACCTTTTGTGTGCGCGTTTAGCGTGACATAAGCACAATAAACAAGCGAGGCCACCGAAGGGTGACTTCGCTTCTTCGGTCACTCTTCGGGTTCAAAACCTTCGGCTCAAGAAGCTTCTTGGGCGTGGTACAGGGGTGCTCCGGCATACCTTGAGTCAAGCAAGCTTTATCTTATGAGCTCCTCTCAGTTTCAGTGACCTAAATTTTGGTCCCAATCATTGCTTCTCTGCCTGTTATGGCTTATCTGTCGACACCTTTAAATGGAATGGGATGACAGTTCTCCCAAAATGGTGCAATGTCCATCTCGTCAGCACTTATCCCAGCCCGTGTTTTGGGTAGCAAAAAAAAAAAAAAAAATGAGGTGAGCTTTTTTCCGGGTTTGTGAAAAAATGGTGGCTTTTGTCCGGTGAGCTTTCGTCCGGTGAGCTTTTGTCCGGTGCGAATTAACGGACTTGCGGTTTGTTTCCTCTGCCATACCGGTGTGTTGAATGAGGCGAAACATACTAGAGTGCACAAAAATATTGCGCGCCAGTGGTGCAGGTTGTCTCAAACAAATTCAGTTTTTGCTTGCTGCCCGAGGATTATAGTCGTTACCCGGGACAAGGGAAGATACGCGTCGTACACGTAGGGATTTGTAGGAGTGCGCTTCAACGCAGTGCCTACGTGATACCACCGATTAACCTTCAGACATAATGTAAATTTTTGTTTTACATTTTGACATTATCGTGAGTTGTATTGGGACCCGAATGTTCGGCGAATTCCGTGCGAGTCGGAACAGCTGCGATTTGGAATTGATCCCATTCGTTTTTCTTAATGTTGCCGGAAACAATGTGCGTTTTGAATGAGCGACAGCGTGTTACCTAGTCGCCTGAAAATGCAAAAACTCAAGAGCACACAAGACACCGGGCCGGCTTGCTAGAACCAGCGTCTCAGCTGAGACTGGGTGAAAGAAAGCACTGCCAAAGCCAGCGCACGAGCTGAGCGGGACTCAAGCTGCGTCTCAAGACGCTCGCGCGCCCCAGCCTTTGCAGTGCTTTCTTTCACCCAGTCTCAGCTGAGACGCTGTTCTAGCAAGCCGGCCCAGAGATCAAATATCTCGCTCCCACACGTCCTGCGCCGAAACGCCGAATCGCACCGAACCATTTTTACCCGAGGCTCTCCGGGCGGGGGCGGGGGGCGGGGAGGGGGAGAAGGGGGGGGGGGAGGGGTTGAGGGGAGGAGGGGTGGCGCGTGTTAAGACTTGGAAACAAACCAATCGAGCACAAACTCCGCTACACCGAGTATCACGCTCTAACAGCTCCCTTCTACAGCCGTCAACACGGAATAGCGGACAACGTCAATAGGCACGCTCGGGAATCGACAACCGCGTCGAACCGACACGGCGACGGGCGACCCCGACGACCGTCCAAGACAGAACTGCCCTCGTCCGCTTCCGCTCGGGGGCAGTTCTGTTCACGGATGTCTATAATTGAATCCCGGGTGCCGGATACAAATTTCCAGATCCTCAACTTGCAGTGGACCAAAGAGAAAGCTACGGGCATGCGGAAACCACCACCCAATGGCGTCATCTGCCTTCTTACGGTGTCGTCACGGCACAACCAATCACGTTCCATGAATACGCCGTGACGCAATGAATAGTTTAACCTAGCGAACCAAGCGGGCGTAGTGAACGATTGGGTTAGTATGACGACACAGTTTTATTTCTATCCCGCTTATAGATGTGGGTGCCTGGGCATCGGCTACGGTCCGTGTCCGGGGGCAGTCGAGTCTCGCGTGGCCTCTGGCTCCGAGTATGAAACCC
Source organism: Ixodes persulcatus (assembly GCA_013358835.2). Lineage (NCBI taxonomy): Eukaryota > Metazoa > Arthropoda > Arachnida > Ixodida > Ixodidae > Ixodes > Ixodes persulcatus. The sequence continues at coordinate 39,037 of JABSTQ010009832.1, read as the reverse complement.
TATAAATATATTACCGATGAAGGAGCCCGGCCTGCTTTCGTTGGGCATTTGCAATGCAAAGCGGAGGCGCTCTGGGCGATCGGTCGCCACTCCTTCTGTGCAAGACACGCGCTGTTTGCTGATCGCAATGGAGGGCACGACGCCGCGTTGGCAACTATGTTCCGATGCGAGTTCGGGGCTCGCGTGAATGGACTTCCGTGTTGTCGCTTCCTATTAGGGATGTCGGATGGACTGGAACTTCGGAGGAACTTTTCTGCGCAGATCGACGAGTTTAGTTATTACTCAACACACATTCGACCAGTCCAAGGATGCCTATTCGGATGCTGTTGTGCTCGTAAGAACCAGGACGGAAAGCAGAATAACTCCTGTTCGAGTCTGCACCCGTCAAGCCGCAGTAACCCTGCCCTTACATCATACAATATACACAGTGCTCGCTGTAGACACCATGACAAAACATGCAGACATGCCTCAGGCATATTCGTAGCATGTTTGCTCCATGTGTATGCTTCGAACATGCCTGCAGACAGTTCTCTTTTGATGACCAATATGAAGGGCCGGTCATACAAGGAAGAAACACGCCAAACTGTCTTTTTTCATAATGTTTTAGCAGTGCGACCGCTTCTCTAAGCTCCACACTCGCGCTTTTATGTTCGTTTACGAGACAGTGCTTCGTAATTCGGCAGTTCTTAATAACTTAGGTTTATTTACCGTAAGCGAACTACACCCTCCGACGTTTCTGATTGAGCCCTACCTTGTGAGGCACTCAAAACACCAATCGTTGGCCGTCATTTAATCAACCGCGTCAGTTTTGTCGCAGTTCTAACGACAAGAGGCGTGAAGGTCGTTTTGATTTGAACACCGTGGGCAAGTCTCATCCGAGTGATTTCCATTAAATCACTAGACGAGCGATAAAAAGCCGAGCAATACAAAAACATTGCGATTTATTTTTTCGAATGTCGATTAAAACACATTGCTCGTTAAAAAGTATGAAAAAAGCGCAAGTTTTTATTCCTCGATCCCCATCGTGGACTTCAAAAATTACAAAAACAAAACAATCAACAAACACTTTCTCACATTGTTCACACAACAACTGTCTGCAGGTATGTCTGAACCATATACACGTACGAAGAAAACATGGTTAGAACATGCTTCAGGCGTAGTACCTCAGACAATCCTGTCAACATGTCTGCAGCAAACACAGATGTCTCTTGCCTGATATATGAGCAGTGTGACCACGGCAGGGCCACTCTCGGTGTCTCGGCGTTGCTCCTTTTAAAAAAATATTCGGATTTATTCTTTATAGCTAAAGCCGTCCTTATTTTCAGATCAAGAGACAAAATGTAAAGTGTTTTTTGTTTGTTTTCGTACTGTTTGTATCGTATTCCAAAACAACCTCTCTTCACAAAAAAAAATATAAACACACTCTGATCAAATGTTGTTAAAAAAAAAAAATTTCAGCTTCCTACATCTTCTATGTAGGAAGCTGAAATCACTTAGATTTGATATACCCCGTATCAGGACCAAATATGGTGAACGAACACGAATGTATTATGTGCCACACGTTTTTAACAACCTGCCTGATAATATAATGAATTTAACGTCAAAACAAAAGCTAAAAAAATCGCTTAGAAACCTCGAACAGTAAAATGAACGTTCCTGTTGTCTTTTTTTGCCTTTAATTGTTTTTTTTTCCTTTTTTTTTTGTTTTACGCGACATGTCTGCATTTCTGAGATCTCGGCGTTATTATTGTTAATCTACCTATGGTCCAGTTATATTGGTACTTTATGGATTATATGGTTTTGCTAGAGTGCAAGTTGTTTTTTTTGTTTCTTTTGTTCACTTCGACTGCCGAGCCAGGTACACAAGCCCCTGAGGCTTCACCCGGCTCGTTAATGTGTTTTTGTAAACTTACGTGACAAATAAAAACAATGTTCAATGTTCAATAGATATGTATGCCTTGGTGCTGAACTTTCCATGTGTCCTAATGAAGGAAACGCGGGGCACTGATTGGACACAAGTGTTGCTTCATCGTTCGGCTGGCACTCGTGTCTAATCAGTGAGCAGACGAGTCTCGGCCGAACGCTGACGCAACACTCGTGACCAATCCGCGCCCTGCGTTTGCCTCCTTACGGTCACGTCGAAAGCTCAGCCCTGCTGCCTTCTTATAGAGGGGGTGTTGCTCCCAGCAATGAAAGTACTACCCCCCCCCCCCCCCCCCCCGCATTATGAAAGACCCATTCACGCAGGCAGTTTATGAGGCGGCGGAAAGGCACGTTGACTCGAGGCGCTTTATTTTCAGAGAAAGAATGCGGGCAGAAATTGAGGGAGAGGAGGAGACGAGAGGGGACGTCAGAACACCGAGCTCTGGTTCGAAGTATTGCAGGGTGGGCGCAAAGCTAGCTGCCTTTGTCTCTACTTACTATTCGAACACGTTATATAACACGAAGGCAAATGGCGGACGCCGGAGTTCCGCGTTGTAACCCGTTCGACGAGCGCAATGGAGGAAAAAGCAGCTAGCTTTGCGTCTACCTAATCATTCCAACCAGACCTCAATGTTCCGACGTTCTCGCGCACTCTCGATTCCTCCTCTCCCTTCGTTTACACCCGCATAGAAAAAAGGTTAATTTGTTTGCTCGCCTTAAGAAATGTTGGCCCGACCAAGGCGAACCCCGCAAAGCCTACTGAAAATGCTTCATCGAATGGGTCTTTCAAATTGTTGAAAACTGCACAGTAACTTAAACGCACGTGTCGTCTGTTTATATGCAGTTAAGATAAATGCCAGCTCAACAACAGCGGGCATTGTAAAAAAATGTAGGTTCCGGGCTTAGAGAACAAAAAGAGAGAAACGTAACAAAATGGTCAAGGCTCAGGCGCTTTTCAAATAACCAAGCAAGATTGGAACATGTATCATTAGCGACAGGTGGGTTCTTTCGGCCATGAGAAAAGAACAAGGTTACGAGAGCTGCCTTTCTCTAAAGCTGTTTTGAAAACAATAAAATTTACTGTGTATCGGCCTGGTATAGTGCCGTTTGGACGAACGCTTTTGTTTTTTCCGAGCAGCATTACTCCAAAACGATGAACGCAACAAAGAAGGAGCTAACCTAAAATTACGTTAGTGGCTCGGTACTTGTTGAACGTAACAAACTGTCCTTCTCTTTTTGCTTCAGTGTGAAACGCCGCACGTCCGCGGCAAACGACTTGGAAGTATAGATGCAATTCCAGGCCGGTACAGAGCTAGAACCTTCCATACATTTAGCCCTGTGAGGCAGAAGTTAGTACGCAAATAACCAAAGCACATAAACAAAACTCCAGACAACTTTTATTTGTGTATGTGTGTGGTTTTACGAGAGAAAAGTACAGGAAAGAAGCGATTGGCCAAAAAAGGCCCTCTTATATAAAAAGCGGCGTCATCTTTATCTTGCACTCGACCGAGTCCTGAAAGAGATCAGAAACGGTATTTCTGTAAACGCGCCGCATTGAATAGAAGGCTCGCGCCAAAGAAAGGAAAGTTTGTGTGCCAGCCTACAATTTTGTTTCTGCTTCATCTCCCTTGCCCCCTTCCTCCAAACCCCCGGCCCTACACCCCCTCATTTCTTCGGCTCTTGTTTACGCAGCACTGGCCCAAAGAAACTCGCTTCTTCCCGAGAAAATTCCCTCTGGACACGAGCGCGCCATTCACTCTACGCTGAAAGGATTTGCACTGGTGCGCACGCCGCTCCCGTCTTCTATTTACTGTTGGCTCTATAAAGCGTGCAAAGAAATAAGAAAAAAGAAGCAAAGAAAGAATCTTTTTTTTTTTTTTTCGGAGAAACTTATCCGGCATGAAAGGAGGTTACAAACGCCGACGCGAACTCGAGACCGAAGTGAGCGCCATCTATCACAGTTCCTTCCGAAATCCAGATCGCGCCACAACGGAACGAGGCTAGAAATAAGAGATGTTCGTCTATGCCATTATCCGTTTACGGTCTTTGAACTACCAAGTATAGAAAAATATGGAGTGAACTTGCAAGGTGTCTGTGTGCTCGATTTTTTTCGCGGACTGCGTGGTAAATTTCAGCCGCGGAGCCTTCGTGACCTGGGTGAAGATGCGAGAGGTCCCAACTTACCGTCGTTTCTTGGCAGGAAATTGGGCTAGGGCGACCTGTGTACAGACACTATGTTTCGAGACATTTTTGGATTCATCATGGCTACGTTGCCATGATAAATGCAATGCATGGGATTGATAATTTGTGCACACTTGTCCTACACTCTAATATAACAAATTTGGCTCTGTACAACGGAAAGTACAAATTACAAAGTAACGTATGTTTCTCTGTTTAAGTACATTGCAAAACAAGTATTGAAGGGTTGGAGATTATTGCTTCAATATTAAATAACAATATTCTACGCGCAATACGAATGATATATCCGTCCCCCCTAAATACATAAATGGTAATATAATTTATATAAAAAAAGCTCTAAACGTTTTTGGAAACCTATGATTTCACGCCAAATAGCATTACCGCCGCTCAGAGTAAATAAAAAGGCCTAAAGCGTGGTTAACATGGTGCCATTTCTCTGTCGAATTTGCAGCTCCGACGTTGAGCACTGGAGATTACACCACGTTTTATTGCCGCACGAGTGACGTTGAGACTGCGACATCAAAAATAATATCACACCATGGAAATCAGGCGTGAGGAGGCTGGACAGCGCACACGCCCCAAATACTTTACTAGGGGGAATACAGCCAACTCCACTCATTTGCATTAGACGGCGCGCCTGCTGCACCAGTTTCTGCCCTGGCGGTTTGGATTTATCGCCGCATCGGAAAAAAAAAAAAAAAACAGCATATTTTAATCTAAAATATGTTTTTTATATTCTCTAAAAGTCGGGATAATCCTATTGCACCACTTTCCACGATTGTAGGGGGCCTTCCTTGATGGGAGGACTTTGGCGACTTCCTCGACAAGGTATGGACGCCATGGAAACATCTGGTCTTTCTTCCGAGAGCAACGTCTTTCCAGAAAAGACTTAAGACAAGGAGGATCATGCACTACAGCTCACCACAGGCAACGTTCAAAGCCAAGTTCAGTCATTACCAATATTCTGCAACAGTGCCTTTTCCTCTTACTGAGTCCTCCATGCAAACCAATGGAAACAGAAGCTGGGGTGCCACAACCCATTGAAGCGCTGTATCCGAATGCGAATTCCGTTCAACAAAATGCTACGATCATGAAATTCTTACTTCAGGGAGCGTCGATAACAACGAAGATCCTTTTGTCTCCTACAAGGGTAAAATGTCCATGCACGAGACGCCTGACGCTTCACGAAGTGCCGGTCTATAAATTGTAATGCGCTTTGCGTAGCGGCTCAAAGTGGTCTTTGTTCCTGGAGATCCCTGCTTTAAGATCAAACAATTCAATGTGATCAAGCTCTCACGGGCCCTCTAGGCCAAAATTGTTGACGGCATCATCAGCATTCACCCAATTAAAAAAACTAATCTTCTTGCAGTGGACACGAGACATCTCGAAACAACGGAAACGCTTCTTCGTATGGCATCTCTTTGTGGTATTACAGTAACACTATACCGGGGGTGACCAGGCTGAACCGGCCTAAGAGCCGCAAACAAAACCACAAAACCTCCAAGAGCTGCGGGGGGGGGGGGGGCAAACTTTTGTCTAGACTCTAGAGCAATAAACGAAACTCGAACTACTTTAAATCTATCCGAGCCAAAAGCAGTCCAACTGTACGTACCGTAGCTGTAGCACAAGACTACCAAACCGCAACCTGTCTTTCGATTTAAAACGCGTTTAATTTTTCTTTTTGGGGGTAGTGCAGGGGGGGGGGGGGGGGGTAGAGTTGGGAGCCGGGAGTCGCGCTTTTACACGCGAAGAGCCGCATGCGGCTCGCGAGCCGCAGCTTGACCAACCCCCTGCGCTATACGAACCTCGAACACTTAAAGGGGCACTGACACCCCAAAGGTCGTATTTTTTTTATTGTCTATAACGACGCAAGTTGTAGTCATAGACACGCAAAAAAAACAACACATCGCGAAAAACAATTTCCCCGCGCGCGCGCGCGCCTTTTTATTTTTGGCGTTTAAATCTCCCGCCGCTACCTCCTCGCTTCTTTTGATCGGTGACGTCAAAAATCAGGAAATTTAGAAGCTTTGTAGGCGACATTTCTATAACATTTAATAACGGCAATCGTAAAACATGTTTTTTAGCGCAATTGCGAACGCACTACGGCCCCTCTTTTTGAAATACCAAAAATCAGAGTTCGGTGAGATGTCCCCTCCTAGATTTGTGTCCTCTCTCAGAAAACTTGGCGGCGCTCGAGCAGATGGGCGAGTCGGCGAAGAAACCGGTTTTTTTCCAGCGCACCAGCTCGCCTCCTCCTCGCATCGGGTCAGCGGAGGTCCGAGAGAAAGTCGAGTCGCAGGAGACCGCAAAATTTGACTGACTGCACTGGCGGGGATCGCGCGGGAACTTCAAATTTGGCATGTGGAAATTGTTTTTTTAATTCACAAATACTGAATTCCCAAGTTTCGAATTTTGAGGGTAATGTCCCGGCACCGTTTTCAATCGTTTTGGATAATAAAAAAAATAAAATGATTTTGATGTGTCAGTGCCCCTTTAACATGGCTCTCCGCGTGATTTATGGTCTGGCAAACGACATCAGTGAAGCCGACCTTCTACGAGGGATCGTGTTATCACCTGCCGTGCTAAGGGTTCGCAGAATGGGCTCGACAAACTCTGCTGCAGTCACATCTTCATCGGGAACCCTACTGGATGCCATGAAACTCGGATATGTGTTGCATGATGTGTATATGCATTCTGACAAGCCCGCCCAGTGCAGGCATTATGGACGTCTCGGGCATGTTCCTGATGCATGTCGCGTCCCCAACTCGCGCTCAAGTTCCGGACATCAACATGACAAGGACTCTTGTAGTAACGAGATGAAGGATAACAACTGTGTGAAGGGTCACCTATCCACCTCCCGACTATGCCCAAAATGAAAATAAAAAAAAGTAGTATTAAAGTTTCGACGTCAAACCAACACTGACTACCTATAGCAAGAGTAGCAACCAATGAATCATCAAGGATTTCGTCAAGTGAAGACACATCTGTGAAGACTAATTATTGCAAAAGAAATATGCTATCCACAATATGGACGAACAAAATTCTCCACCAGTCATAGAACAGACGGGCACCATCCCACTTCTAGCAAATGAAGTACCCATACCCAGCAGAGATGAACCTTTAAACAAGAAAAACCAGCCACGCCCTGGAAATCAAACTGATAATCACACCATACACAAAATGTCAAAAGTGTCCCTCGACATTGTCCCCCTTACAACTGTCGACATCGAGAACGGTCGGAACAGTCAGAGATCTCTAGCCTCCTTCTAGTATCGAGGCCATAGTCTCTGCTGTAACAACGCAGATGCCAAGTATAGGCACAGTAGTGGCTGTCCTGGTATCGGCTCTCCGCAGTTTCCTATCACATCTTTCATCTCCCTTTGCCACCAGTCTCATTCAATTACTCGATAGAATTTCTTCACTACTACAAGCATGCCTGGTCTGAGGCCTATATTTAAAATTGTAGAGTTCTTGCTATAGCTTTCATCGATCGCTATTGACAGAAACATTTGAGATGCCGCTGTTTCCAATGGAACGCAGGAGGTCTCCAAGCTGATCTTTCAGATTTTTGCCAATTAGCATAGAAATATCTTTCCCATGTATCGCGATACGCGAGTCCAACCTACACCTGATTTTACTATTTCTGGCTACCATGTTTTTTTCTTAATTCCGAAAGAAACATTGGCGCGTATCGTGTTATGGTTGTGTGGCGACGCACAATCACCAACATTTTAGTGAAGCCATCACCTCGTCGTCGTCTTCTTCGGGGAAGCACGGTCGCGCGCTACACAGGCACGCGGGGCACTGGAACGTCCGTCGACCGCCGCTGCCGAGGCAATAAACCGCCGTTCCTTTTCTGTGTTGGGATTCGCTCGTCGCCACGACACAGCATCCCACATCTGGTGACCCGGACGTGATCTTCGCCAATTACAGCTGATGTTCTCGCCGAAGCTCAAACAACCGACACCGAACTACAGCAACTCCTTAAAGGTGGGTCTTCGCTACAGCTGCAACAAGTCCCCGTTCCTGGGTCGACTACAACCATCTACTGCGACATGTCCACAGGACACCCCAGACCCTACGTGCCCCCGTCCTATCGCCGTAGCCTTTTCCACCAGCTACACCACCTCAGCCATCCCGGAATCCGCGCTTCTTCACGCCTTGTGGCTGACCGCTACGTCTGGCCCTTCATGCAGCGTGACTGCCGCAACTGGGCGCGTTCCTGCATTCAATGCCAACGCGCCAAAATCACCAGGCATGTCACTTCACCGCTGGGAGCATTTCCTCAGCCCTCTGGTCGTTTTGAACACGTCCGTCTTGACATCATAGGCCCATTTCCGCCAGCCGGACCTTACCGCTGCTGCCTCACCGCCATCGATCGATATACTCGATGGCCTGAGGCATGGCCCCTCGAGAGAATCACCGCGGAAGAAGTCGCTTCGGCCTTCTTCACCGGTTGGATCTCCCGCTTCGGCTCCCCTCGCCGCGTCACAACCGACCAAGGACGGCAGTTTGAATCGCAACTCTTCAGGCTCCTCGGGCTCACCACCGGGTTCGAGCGCTTGAGGACCACCAGTTACCATCCTTGCGCCAATGGGATGATTGAGCGCTTCCACCGGCAATTCAAGGCAGCCATCATGTGTCACCCCGACTCAACCTGGCTCGAAGCAATCCCAGCCGTCACCCTAGGTCTTCGCGCCACCTTCAAACCGGACATTCAAGCTACACCCGCAGAGCTAGTCTACGGGGAACCCCTTCGCCTACCAGGGGAATTTCTTGCGGCTTCACAATCCACCATCGCCCCATCAGACTCCGCTGATTTTGTCACCAGGCTCCGACGCACTATCGCCGCCCTCCGCCCGTCACCTGCTGCGCATCACTGCAAGCCTACGCCTTTTGTTTTTAAGGATCTGGCGACGTGCACACAGGCCTTCCTCCGCGACGACACCGTCCGCGCGCCTTTTCAGCCGCCTTACAACGGACCCTACCGGGTTTCCCGTCGCGGCGAGAAAGATTTCACTCTACACGTGAACGGGAAGGACATCCGCGTTTCTATCGACCGGCTGAAGCCAGCATATATCCTTTCGGACGAATCAAACATCCCGAGTGCATCCTCAAGCGTCCAGCAACAACCCCCGACACCGCAGCCCGCGCCAGTCACTACACGTTGCGGACGTCAAATACGCTTCCCGGATTTTTACAAGCCCTGAGGGCTCTCCACTCCGCGGGGGGGTGATGTGGCGACGCACAATCACCAACATTTTGGTGAAGCCATCACCTCGTCGTCGTCTTCTTCGGGGAAGCACGGTCGCGCGCTACACAGGCACGCGGGGCACTGGAACGTCCGTCGACCGCCGCTGCCGAGGCAATAAACCGCCGTTTCTTTTCTGTGTTGGGATTCGCTCGTCGCCACGACACAGCATCCCACAGTTGCTATCCGGAATATATATTCCGGATAGCAACCATAACTCGTATATTCCCCGTGAATTATTTCCTCATCGCAATAACGAGTACGTTTGCCTTACAATGAAAAAAAAACAAAAAAACAGTGCATATTTTCTTTAGTGGCGACACACATACCACCGAAAGTAGTTTTTGATAAAGACCTGTTGGAACAAATTCTTAATTGTTATTTGCCATCCTATGTGCTAACTGGAAATTTCAATGCCCGCCATCCTAGTTGGGGAAGTCTTAACGTAAATGGTCGGGGAAGACCATTTATTGACCTTGCAGCATTCCACAGTCTTTCCGTAGCAAATGACGGAAGTCTGACATACATACGAGGGACAAGATACAGCAGATGTCTCCATGTCACATTTTTTTCATCGTCCTTATTTCCTTATGTCAAGTGGTTTACCGACGTTGAAACGCGAGAAAGTTACCATATACCCACACATATAAAAATTAACTCATTTTCGGCAGCTTCCCGGAGCCAGGCTGTCAAATACACAAATTAGCAGATCTTTGAAGACCCTATGGAAATATCATCAAAATATACAAATGATCTAGACTCGCTCTATACTGTTCTTTTTTGTTGTCAACGAAGCTCCACCAAAATGCTCAATGTCCCTCGACATTGTCCCGCAATTGACGTTGAGTATGAACGCCCGCGGGCGTTCATACTCCGCCAGGCCGAGCGTCGTTATCGAAGGACAAAAGATAAGAGGGAAGTGCGCAGCTCACGTAAGACTCAGACATATTCGACGCCACTTTATGAAACTTGGCAAGAAACGCTAGAAATCGTTTTCTTCCTCCCGCGATCATCGAAAACCGTTATGCGAGATATGAAGTATCTCTAGGGGGCTTAAATCTCTTCCTTAGTTGCTATCCATTCCGAGCGCTTGGGTTATCGATGCAATGTGAAGAGATATCTTTAGCAAGAAACATTGAGTTACTAACGAGCACCCCCCTGTCACCAACCCTAGTCTCAACAGATCAAACCATAATTTCTATTTTTGCAGGCAAACACATGGATTTGCCTTTTACTCAACAAGAACTTTATGAAACGTTGCTTCATCGAACCCATCATTTTCTCCCGGACCGAATGGAGTCACCTACATGACACAAAAACACCATGAATCTGAAGCTCGGATGTAACCTTCGACGTTTTATAACAACATATGGGAAACTGGACAAGTAACGTCGTCTTGGAAAACAGGTAAAATTATTCCTCTGTTAAAACCTGGTATATCAAACCTATCGTCTTATAGGTCAATCGCCCTTGCCAGCTGCATTGGCGAAGTCATAGAATGGGAGATTCTTGTTCGCGAAGAGTGGTACCTTGAAAACGGGAGTGTTATCAAGACTGCATGTCAGGATTCCGCAAGGGCCGTAGCTCTATAGATGGCGTAATTGATCTTGTAAGCTCGATCGAGGATCATAAAAAATTTTGAGGACACCTAAGCACTTATGAGTTGTGAATGAGAAAGCATAAATGTCGTTCTTTTGTTCCCTTAGTTCGTCTGCTGAGTACTGCGTGGACGGCCACGTTTCGTTACTGCCAAGGTTGCGGCCGCCGACGATATATATGCCACAGGCGCCGCCAAGATGCTCGGCGTCGGGAGGAGCAGAAGCGGCTGCAACCCCATCCCCCTTGGGCAACTCCTGACAACAGAGAGCGGAGTTCGAGCGCACGCTCTCGTGAAGCGGCCGCAGCCCCCCTCCCCTCCGGCAACGCCTGCCACCAGAGTGGCGGCCGAGCGCACAGCCCCCCCCCCCCCCCCTTCTCTCTCCCTCCTGCAACGCCTGCCACGAGAGCGGCGGCCGAGCGCGGGCTTTCGTAAAGCAGCCGCAGCCCCACTCCCCCTTTCCAGCAACGCCAACCATGAGAGCGGCGGCCGAGCGCGCGCCCTCGTAAAGCGGCCGCAGCCCCCCCCCCCCCCCCCCCCCCCCTCCGCCAACGTTTGACGAGAGCGGCGGCCGAGCGCGCACTCTCGTGAAGCGGCCGCCAATGGTTATTTAGGAGCGGTTTTGCCCAGACAATGGGAGAATGGGCATTTCTTTCGCGTTTTTTTGTGCCGCCGGCTCCGCTCCATGGGATAGTTAATGCTTTGGCATTATTTAAAAAAAAAAAAAAATCAGCGCTGCCTTATTTTTAGATATAAAGAGCGGACTTGAATCCCTGTCTCAAGCGGCAATATATGTTCCTTAAATAATCTTGAATTTGGTGGTCGCACTTGTGCCTGGATTGTTAGCTACCATGATGATCGGACAATAAGTATATCAACAGATGCAGAAAACACAGCAACACATAAAGCGTATCGAGGTGTACCTGAGGGAGGCATTTTAAGACCTACAGTTTTTAATGCGTTTTGTATTGCTCTTGCAAATCAGATCCCCACAACCGAGCATTATTTTATGCAGACAATTTCTGAACTTGGACATCAAGCATTACTAGGCTTCATGTACGTGCCAGACTTCAAAAATTTTTCAACGTAATCAATGAAAATCTCTTTGAATGTGGCCTCACTGTATCAGCACCGAAACCTGCTGCAATCGATTTTACTCAACGGAATAAGGAAAAATACCCACTAACCATATCCGGAAATGCAATTCCATACATGAAACATCACCTCTTTCTTGGAGTTGTAATTGACAGTGTTCAATTGGACTGGACTCCTTACATTCCTTACTTGAAGCGGAAACTTGCTGCATTTATCATCTTGGCACGCTTCATCTGCGGATCTACTTGGGGTTCATCTGAATCGTGCATGCTCCATATTCACCAACAACTCTGTAGGATATTTGAGGTACAGCCTTGAAGAATTGAACGGAACTTGTAAGCCTAATATATGTATACTTAAAGTTTGCAAGGCCAAGCCCTTCGTACATGCCAAAGCCTTCCTAGATCGGCATCCCCATTGGAAACTATCACCGAGGCACGCACCTACACGAATACGGTTCATCGAATTAAGAAAAAGCAACGTGAGAGCGCACTTACGACACTTAACTAGTCACCTAAAGCATCACCTTGCAGACATACCATCAACAAGAAAACATTCGAAATTCGCGGAAGAGATTCTTAGACACCATGATATAATACCAACAGGCTTTGCCCCTCTCGCAAGGCCCGCTCGTTGGCCATATACTTTTTCTACCTCAAAATACAAAAACACAAATTCCGAGCATTACGACAAAATCTGGTGTTCCTACATGCGTACTTCGTCAGTCGCATTATGGATGATCTACACAATGTAAATATATATATATATATATATATATATATATATATATATATATATATATATATATATATATATATATATACACATATATTCACAGATGGCTCCAGCAGAAAATCCACTTCGACGGCCGGAATTTTCGTACCGAGCACAAAAACAACCTTGAGTTTTAAGCTTTCTCATAAAACATCATCAATTGTCTCAGATGTGTAAGGCATTTGCGAAGCGCTGAAGTACAACAAAAGGCAACCCGCTGGTAGAGGGGCTATTCTTACTGACTTAAAATTAGCATTACTGGCCTTCAATGAATAATGAAACAACGGACCTAATTTTCACTCTCATACGCGATTACATCACTGGCAGATTCCACCCTGCATAGCAGACACGTTCTCCTCTTTCAGTGGGTACCGGGTCACTGTGGAATCATTGCTAATGAAAGTGCCGACAAAGTCGCAAGGAGAGCACACAATTACACCACAACTATTGCAATCCCATACTTCCGATCCGATGCTGCATCCGCACTTCGTAAAACGTCCAAGGAACTAACACTAAATCTGTGGTTTTTTTGTGATTTCTATGAAGCCCACCTCGACTCCCTACGACCGATGATATTTCATATACCATGCGATCTTCTTCGACGAGTAGAGACCACGATTCACAGACTGTGTCTTGGAGCATACAGCTTTCACGAAAAAGTTTCTTCAGAAGATCACGAAAGCCTCAAGTATGAACTGCCCAGCTTGCAACACTTCGGAAACCATTGAACACCTTCTGATTATATGCCCTCTTCACGACACCGAGAGACAGATACTTGAGACGGCTCTCTCAAACCTAGATAATAGTCCGTTTACTGTTGAAAACATACTCGGTGGTTGGAAGTCCTTTGAAAGCTAAGTTGTGCTGCGGCAACAAATGCCTTGCTTATTTCTACACCGACGCTCTAAGGTGTAACAAAACGAACCATTGACCATCTCATAATTAACCTTTCACATCAATTAACTCAGCATCATCTCTATCACCTTTCTCATCTCATTTCATCATATCACTCTTTCTTTCCCTCAGTGTCGAGCAGTCTACTAGAGTCATGCACCCAGGCTATACTTTCGGCCTTTCAATCACCCCCTTTTCACAGTTGTCTTTAGGTAGCGCTGCATGTGTCATAGGCCTCGCTCTCCGCTGTTCGCATTTCATTCGTACTCGATAGTATCTGTAAGATTTATACTCAAACAATTCTTCAAACATCGATAGTCACAAGTTTGTGCTAACTTATCAGCTTTTACTGATTTCACTAGGTGTACATGAGATACTACTAGATGACAAGAACCGGTAGTTTGACGGTTCCAACTGTGGAAAATGACGCTCTCAAAGGCACATCAAAATTAGCAACAACGAACGTGTTTTGCAAGTTATTAGAGGCTTCTCAAACACTGAAGGCTGCTTTACTAGCAAACAAGATTTAAAAGTATCTCTGCTCGATTATTTTGATTTAGGGGTTACGGCCGTTTTTAGTGCAGTTAGCGGCCATGAAATACGGTGTATGTCTTTTTTCACATACTGTGCATGCGCATGCGAGTCCTCTGGTTGCCGGGATGTTTCTTCCTTTGTGAGCAAGCGAATGTAATTGCCGACGAGAACTCCCAAAGCTAGTTATATGCGTTCATGCACAAGCACGCGTGGAGTAGGTTTAAAATTACGTAAATTTAATTTTACGGAATGTACGGCAAACGAAGACTAAAGGAACAGAATTTGTAATAACACTAAAGGTCAGCTGTGGCGGTGGCGACTTCATTTTCCTGGTTTCCTGGTAGGATTCATACAGTTGGCTGAGTCACACAAGCCACGAGCGCGGCCGCTTAATTTTTTTTTCCACTATCATCAAGAAGGCAGCCCCTGGGAGGTCATCATGTACGAGTGTGCTTTATAGGCCCATTATTATAAGCAAGAAGAGTGCGATGCAGATATTTTCAACCGAGCAGTTCTATATGTGAAAAAGGAGAAGACTGCAGGTATCAAACTTTTTTTCGAATAGCATAAAGACTCATCCCACTCCCCTAATAGTTAAATTTCGCGTCTGCAGAAACGAGCATGCGAGAGAGAAAAAAAAAAATTGCCGATTTGAAGAATTTGGAACGAGCATGCGAAATGTTTTTTTTATTCTTGTTTCGGTGATTTCATAAGTGTGCCAAACGAATCAGGCAGTGCTCATCAGTGTCCGCATCTACAAACCAAGACTGTAGTGAATATATAGTATAGAACAAAGATGGCCTATTGAAATCCGACTTCAGTCTTTCATAATAATAACGTCGCGATGCCGCGGTATAGTTGCAACGTTAAGCTCGCTGATTAAAGTGACATATTGAAAGTCTGTCGGCGAATCTTGAGCGAGGTCGCAGTACCAGTGAGCTTACCCTGGATTATGAAGTCAGATTCTTCCAGCCACTCTTTTCCAGCCTTCTCGAAGGGGGAAACCAACGAAGGCGCAATTTAGACGCGAGTACGACTTAGAAAGGATTGAACAACGTAGGTCAACGTCATGGGGTCCTAGAACCATTTTTTCGGTCGCCCCGGATTGACTACGTTTGAATTAGCGCCGAATTAAAGATTATATATCAATAATTAATCAGTGTGATAGCGACCGCTGTAAGCGACTGCACGAAGTAGGGGATTGGCAATCCGGATTGGGAGGGACGTTAATATGGCCCCTAGAGATTTTAGGCGAGCATTACGACTCGTTAATAAGGCAAGTTCTTCGCATTCAGAAGTGGATTTACGCATCGACTTTTTCAGAGCAGAGGTCGATGCGACAATCAGGCTTGCGCCGAAGAAATGTGAGGTTTCTTTGAACATGATAAAAAACGGTCCTCAAATGGACAAACAAAAGGAAACAACTTAGGACACATATACCTTGTGCTATGTTTAACTTTAATTTCTTCTTTTTTAAAAAAAAAAAATCAGTTGCGAGTGAGCGCTTGCGTGTCCTGTCTCCTATGCTCTTTCCTAATGTCATGTCTTTTTGAGCACTGCTTTTCACCTTGTCCAACGATCACCAGCTAGCCCAACTTACCTCCTTGCTGCGTTGAGTCTTCTTCATTGGCGGTGTTGTGCTATCCACAGTGGAGAGAGTGCTAGACAGTGAAATACTTTATGCTAAAGGAAGGCGCAGTTTTGACGAAATTCAAAACAACGAAATGCCGAGACTTTACGTAATTCCAAAATATTCTGGAAAAAGTCTTTGCTTAAAGCTTTATGACTTGGGCGGTCATTTTGGCTTAGAAGTCAGAGTAGCAAAGATAAACTAAATCCAATGATTTTATGTAAAGCGCCTATATGTATCAGACACTGCTTCGAGTGTCTGATTTTCAAGGTTTGAAACCGTTTATGCGGAGCTTTTGGAATCGTTTGTACGATGCAAGAAGAGAAACAAGAAGCCCCCTGGTTCACGTTAAAGGAAGCTGAAGCGGCTTTAAATACGAGAAGAAGCACTTACACCTTGCTAACTAGCCCCCAGCCATTGCCAATATCATATTTGTTTCATCATTTGATGCCCGAATTAGCCAGAAAAGCACCTTCAAATTAGCGCTGCAATTACGCCCTTCAGAAGTAGAGAGAAAGGGGAGAGAGGAGGAAGCCCGTCACTCGACGTCACGAAAGGACCCGCGGGGGGAACCGCGGACTCGCGGGGACTGGTCGCGCTTCTCTCGTACACTGCTCACGTTCCGAGCCGTCGTCGTTCTGTCACTGCATAGGGCGTGCTTTTATCCGTTGACTAGTCGTGCTATCGATTCGATCGCCCGACAAGCTTATTGTTTTCTTGCTTGTTCACGGGGTTGCGGAATGTTCATGGCACTGAAGTGGCTGACTCGTGCTCCCGCGTAGCCGTCGGCTTCAAAAACCGAGTTCGGAGTCGTTGGTCCTTCCGTTTACCGCTCTCTTCATGCCGACACCGAGATGTCAAAGGTGTGGGTTCCCGCTATGTAAACAGAGAAGTTTTGGTCCGACAAGCACACTGTTTTCTGTTTGGAACATGTTTCGGACGGCGCATACGAAAGCAACGCGAGGTTTTGTTCTAAAAAAAGGCTCGTCTGAACCCGAGGCTCTGCCGACCACCTTTGAGCGTAAGAAAGCACCGCAGCGCATCCCAAGGAGCACGCAAAAAGAAAAAAAGATGAAACTGTATTTAATTTATACTTGGTATACAATGCTGTCAAAGTTACTGGCGTGAGAGCGTGGCTTCATCAATGGTTTCGTTTGCGCAAGAACGCATCCAAATGATCTGCTCGATCAAACCCCATGCTCGCGCTGGCACACTTGACAGCGTTGTACGCTAAGTATGAAACATATGCCGTGTTCCAAAATTTACTCGATTTTACTTTTGGGTAAGGGGGTTGT
The DNA here is from genome assembly GCA_013358835.2 of Ixodes persulcatus. Lineage (NCBI taxonomy): Eukaryota > Metazoa > Arthropoda > Arachnida > Ixodida > Ixodidae > Ixodes > Ixodes persulcatus. The sequence goes on along the minus strand of JABSTQ010009832.1, from coordinate 21,845 downwards.
ACCTTGGGGTTCTAAATCCTACCCGCGACCAGCGTTTTTCAATCTTTTTTGTCACGTGACACGACCCGCCGGAGTAACTCGGATTCATATGGGTAACATTTGAAACACAGTATGGAGGAATTATCAGTAGATTGTTGTAGAGAAATTTAGCTATTGCATTTTTAGCTGTGAGAAGTACAATGAAAATCCTCGAAGATGTAGCCAAAGAGAGGAATTCCGCGGACTATTTTGTACTAACCGTTTGATATTGGCTGTTGTTCTTTTAGTTTTTTTCTCTCTCGCTGAAGTGACCATACTTCCCGAGTGGACACTGCCACCCAAGACTTGTTTTTTGAGCACCTCCGCTACCCAGGTAATTGGGAGTGGAGAGCTTATGTTGCAATAACTGGGCACATAATTCATCATGCGGCGTTATTAAGGCATCTTTGTTTAGCATTAACCTTATTTGTTTACAGTTGCTGCTACTTTCTGATGGCACAAACAATATTTTCTTAAAACTAAACATATATTTCTTATTACACTTTCATTCCATTGGTAAACAGTCTCCTCAGGAGTGCCTTTTGAAATTAGAGTACACAACATTTTGTTGTATACTGACAAATTCAGTATGTGTAACATCAGTATAAAATGCTCATTCAACATCGAAATAACTTATTCAAGGAAAAAAAAACGATTTTAAGCAGGGACCAAGAAAAGAAGAGCGAAAGACGGCATCACACTGCAGAACAATACGCACTGTCCTGAGAAAAAAAAAAAAAAAAACAGAGGGAAAAGAGTAACCACCATCTAGCAATCTAAGTTCACTGGTCTAAATTCCGTAGTGCTTTTCTTAAGTTTTTGTCTTGATGTGGCAGAAAATAGGGATTCTGGCATTCTGTTGAATATATGAAGCACATAATAAATACGAGTACGTTCCCCGTATTTAGTTCGAATTTGCGGCTTTTTAAATCGAAGTGATTGTCTCATTGGTCGGCCTGGAGTGTACGGAGTTATAAAATTTGAGTGCCAAAAGTGTTGCAGTATTACAGTCTCCTTAAATAACCCCCCAAAAAGACGGTAAGTTTAATTCTTTAAATATACAGGGGCTAGAAATCTCGGCCCGGTCAAACGCAATACTTGTTAGGATACCCTTCAATAAAGAATCAACTCTATCTCGTCAAAATAAAGAACACCCTGCAAAGAGTGTTATGCCGTATCGAATGTAACTATATGCCAAAGCATGTGTGATTATCTTCCGGACGGAAAAGGCATGAACATTTTAACGTTGTAAAGACAGCACGAAATACTTCTTAACCGTTTACAGTGTCCATCATATGCGTAGACCACGATAAATCGCTATAAAAATGTATCCCTAAGTACTTTACTGAATTGACATACTGAGGAGGAATGCAATCACATGATATGCAACTAGAAGTGAGAAGAGCTACAGTAGTTGATAGTTCGACCTTTTTTTGTGGGTTTTTAAAACAAACTAGCTTAGTCTTCGTGGAATTCACTCTGATTAAATTCGACTGAAACGAGTCCATTGCGAGAACGAGGTTTTTTGTAATTTTTGAATAGCCACATCATAATTCGCATGGCTTTAAACCAGAAGCGTTTCGTCCGTGTATTGAAACACTCTACACTCGGAAATTGCAGAGGGAAAATCATTCACGTATAAATTAAATAATAAAGGCGACAAAACTGAGCATTGCGGCACCCCGGCCGTAAGGCAAGCTCTACTGCTCTTGAGATCTCTAAAAGTCACAACCTGGGACCGTCCTGAACAGTACCCTTTTAGAATCGAAAGAGAAGGGCCCCTGAAACCGAGTCGGTACAGTTTGTAAAAAAGCATTTCGTGATTTATGCTATCAAAAGCTTGTGATACATCCAAGACGGCACAAGTTAGCATATTATTGTCAAAACCTGTGTGTAAGCAGTCGCTGAAATTTTCTAAAAGGGCCCGCGTTCCTCGTTCCTGCCACGAAGCCGTACTGGTGAGCAGACAATAAAAGAAACCGTTCTACGAAACTAGTCATTACTTTTAAAAGATGTTTCTCCGGAATTTGTGAAAGGCACGATAAAATTGATATTGGACGATAGCTTTTAACATCGTCCACTTGCCCTCCTTTATACAGTGGCTTAGCAATGGCGGTTTTCATTGCTGTCGGCCAATCCCCCGTGTCAATGATACTGTTCAAGATTGCAATGAGTGTTCGTTAAAGTTTTCCAAATTCCTTCATAGATCGCGCATCCCGATCTCATTGAAACCTGGGGACTTTCTTTCCTTAAACGAAAATAAATAATCGCGTAGCTCCCTTTCCGATATTGGAGGAGGAAAAGCTGAGATTTCATTTATGCAAGGTAATGTTATTAGCGTCATCACGAGCCTGGAGTGCCCCGGATATGCGAGAAAATGAGGCGTTGAATTCGTCAATTGTTTTCTGTGTAGCAGGCGCAAAAGATTTGTCTATCATATCGTCGATAGAACGCTTTTTAGTCCTACCTAGAACCCGATTAGCGCACTTCCATGTTTTTGCGGTATCGAAACGATGCCTTTGAAATTCCCCCTTGAAATGTCTGCGTTTGGAAGAACGGAGTAGGGCGGCCGCCTTGTTCCTGGCTATTTTGAACTCGTCCTTTGAACTTAAATTACCTGGCGAACGTTTACAGCATCTCCAGAGAAAATCTTTATACTTTATAGCACCTAAAATGTCTGACGTAATCCATTCATGATCCTCCTTGCGCCTTTTAAGATTACTTGCGAAAATTGCGAAAATTGCAAAAATAGGTCTACTATTGTATCGTATAGACTTGGTGCTTCCACCGAAGCTAAAAGACCATCCCAGTCGTAATCATTCACTTTTTTTTTTTTATGAAACCTGCGCTCGATCAATAATAGTTATTTGTTTTTTCGTAGTGCTCGAGCCCTTCCCCTTGCTGCCAGGTTTTACCTGGCAGACTATGTAATAATGATCTGCTATTTTTTCTGATATCACAGCCGCTTTCACGGTGCTGTCGAAAATCTGGAGGTTAATGTGGTCAATACAGGAAGAAACGAAATTGTCGCCTAAAAATTCCTCCCGCGTCGGCGCCTGTATAAAACTGTCGATATCGTGGGTTGCCAATAATTTTAGATAATCACACACTACATGACGCGAGGAATCCATATATTTATATTAAAGTCGCCTAACAAACACAACTGCCCCGTCGGGCTGAACTCCGATAGAGCTTTAGATAGTTCTTCTAAAAACAAATTCGCGTTGCTGGACGGGGGGCGATAGATGGCAATCAAAATGACAGAAAAATCTTGGCAGCTAATCTCCAGATCTACGTGTTCCGCGTGCGTCATTGTTATCGCAATATTAGTTGTGAACCAACTACCTTTTAAGTGCACGCATATTCCCCCTCCCCTTCGAGACCTTCTTGAATAGGCAAAACGATTATAACCGGGAATAGAAAACTGAGTTATCATATCCTCAGTAGCATTTATTTCCGTAAGAATAAAAGCATCGATGACAGTGTTCAAATCTCGAACAATAATCATGAGGTGGTCCCAGTACTTTCGGATACTTCTAATATTAATATAAAAAAAAAACTAAACGAAAAATTTGACGGCTCTTCGAAATTACTTTTTAAGTAACGAACAACTCGGAAACTGAAAAAAATCCATGGCTCGTACTTAAACAACTGCGTCCAAGTTAGCGCCGAGCCAGGTACACAAGCCCTTGAGGCTTACACCGGCTCATCATTGTACTTTTTGAAAATGTATGTATTGGAAATAAAACTATTCTATTCTATTCTATTCTATTGTTGTAAATTTACTTTTTTCTTTTTTTACAAGTTACGCTCTTTTCTATATCAAGTTTGTCTAGAGTCCTTCGAGGCTCGTTGGAAAACCTTAAAATGGCCCAGTTTTTTCTATTTTTCACCGAAAATACTAGCTTTGGTATAATGTAGTGTGTCGTGGAATGGTTCTTTTTGACGTAAGAATGTCATCAAATGGACAAAACCGCAGGGTGGTCGTCTAACGCAGACAACACATCTTGGAACAACTATTCGATGTAGAAGCCAAGGAAGCCCTCACCACTATCACAAGGATTTCACGCGTGCTTCTTTACTGTCGCTGCCAAACACGGATGCCCTTTTACGCAATTGCTTGTGTAGTCTAATACTCCTGTCAGACGGGTACCTAAAATGACATTTAAGTGAAACTCCTTTAGGATATGCAAATGATATTCAAGATAAACCATTTGCTGGAGGGTCACCTTTATACACAAAAGGGCATCGCGTTCATGGGAAGTTCCTCGGGCGACAGAAGAGCTCACGGGAAGCTCTTTTGTCGCCCGATGAAAGGCTCTTTAGCTCCAGCGCTGGTGAACAATGCAGCTTGTCCGCTCACGTGTCCAGCAGCTGCCAAGCACAAAGGCCGAAGTTGGCAGAATTCTGTCTTCTGACGATCGTTTTCGGAAGAGCCACGGCGATCCGGCTTGTTACGTCTCGCCAACAGCACTTTGTTTACTGACTTTTTAAGTTCCAATAAGCAGAAGTCAACATTCCAGCACGTATGATGCAACATTATGTGATCAGCTGAGTTACGAAACTGCACAAAGACGCTCCTTGCACAAGCAGTCACCCCCCCTCTGTCCCCACGGCTCGCCTCCCGTCGTTCAATGCGCCAGACGGCTCCTATGGTAACTGCAGTGTGTTTAATACGTACGTTTCGAAGCACAGCGTCTAGATGGCTTTCCAGCTCTGCTCCATGGATCACAGGGTTATGAAATGAAAATCCAGATGGCGCCTCAAACGACAGGAGGCGGACTGAAGTGCCTGAAAGGGGGGGGGGGGCGGTATCCCCCTCCGCGAGAGTCGCACTTCTGAAGTAATTTCGTAATGTTGCTATGAAGCGACTATGTCGCATGGCTACCCTTCGTCGCAAGCGCATCACTGCGGGAGCCATTTTCTGCTCTGCCAATGGCTGGAACGCTTACTTTGTTACGGTAAGAGTTCTCTGGACATATGCCCCATCAGGATCCATCGAAAGACCTCGTAAAATCGGAAGCCGAGCCAGGTTTACAGGAGCTAGAGGTACCGGTGTCCAATACTTCCTCAAGCGACGGGGCAACCGAGAAGCGAGTTTGTGCTTTCATAACGCAGTGGCGCGTCACGCGCGATCAGTCAGTGGCGAGCTGCTGCAGCCACCGGATCCGTTCTCTTCGTTTTTTTTTTTTAATTTTTTACGTTTACTGATTATTTTAGGTCAAAGAGTTGTGCTATTTGGACTCAGCAGACGCAAACGCGTCAGAATCAACCATTAAATATTTTTCTTTTAAAAGCTCTTCAGCTTCCCTTCAACTAATTGCATGAAGCTGCAACCTATTGCGCGGCGGCCACTGCTCTTCACAACAGCCTCGACGAGAAAACTGAAGCCCACGTCGCTGTGCTATACCACCGACTCACCACGCCCAAGCAAGGCCACGCCATTCTCTCCACCCTCGGATATCCGAATTCTCACCTCTCTCCCCTTACCAAAGAACCCCCATCGCGAGAAACTATTCCTCGAATTGCAGTCAAGCCAATCCCGCGACACATGAACCCGATCGTACATCTCGGAGTACGCAAAAGCAGAGCCCTTCATCTTCTCACACCCCTGCATGATATCTATTACACGGACGCCGCCTTCACCGACGGCGTCTCTACCATTATGGCTGTGGGCCTCAAAAGAGAGATAGTCCGACACCGAGCGTATGCACCCTCCCCTACAGCGGCAGAGGCACAGCGTGTAGCAGAAGCCGTCCTCGTACAGCCCCACTCTGCCGACTCCATTAATATCCGTTCAGATAGTCAAGGAGCCATCAGAGTCATCTTAACCAACCCTGTATTGGTACATATCAAACACGACCTGACATCCTACATGGCAGCCCACCTCCCTCTCCACGTCTTTCTTACCCAGACACCAAAGAATCCTAGGGAACGAAAGGGCCCACTCCCTTGCTCGCGCAAAGGAGATTCCGAGCAACCCTGAATGCTGACCCACGGACTAACACCCCCCCCCCCCCCCAAAAAAAAAAAAAAAAAAAAAAAAAAACGTGCCGTTCATCGCAAGGCTCAACGACAGCGCCTAAAGGACCTCCGCCTTTCACGCCGCACCCTTCCCCCTTCCCCCTCCCACACTTGACCTCACACGTCGCGAGGGCACACACGTACGCCAGGCACAGATATTCTCTCTGCCGTGCGACCTCATAACCCACCACATTATGAATTGCCCTGAACCCCCCACTGCCAGGTCTGCGGCGCCTATCCCGGCGTGAGACATACCTACTGATCTCGTCCTCGCGCCCAACAAACTCCCCACTTTCTCCTCCCACATCTTCTCCCTCTTCCCTTTACATGGGAGACCAAGCCCACTCCACCAGGACCTCCGCCCTTTTTCATGGCCTCGCCTAGCGCTGCACACCTCCGATCACTCCTCCAAGCTCCGACCTGACCCGCCAAAGCACCCCCCCCCCCCCCCGGAAGACCTTACCCTCTAGTGACAACTACCTGGACATGGGCGGCTTGAATAAAGGTTTTCTTTCTATCTCCCTTGCGCGGCACGGTTATAAAAATTACATCAAGCCAATCGAGGTCATCATCCTCAGTTGTGGACTGCCAGCACGGATCATAAGAGATCGTAGAATTTACTTTACCTCCAATATTTTGAAGATTTTTGCACATCAAAGGGAATTATGCATATGCTGAATTTGACGAGGCATCTACATTCAAGCAGAAATGTTCAAGTAGACATATTCAATTGTACTCTCATTCCAACCATCGTCACCTTGAAGACTGGAAAGAACCTAGGCGCATATGACGCCAAGCTGTGGAGCGTCGAGGCGTACCTATAGACGTTTTATAAGAAAAGCAGCGGAAGAACCCCGTTCGAGCTCCTTCATGGTTCCAACCCGAATTTTCATGACGGACACTTGGGATTGCTTGTCGGAACAAGAAGGAAATGTTCTTTACGACGATCCGGAACGACTTCAAGCAGCAATCATGGTACAAGTCCTCGAAGAGCAGCGAAGATAAAAGAAAAATATTCGATCCCCGACACTCTCGCAGGAGATACCCTCAGGGTTGGTGAAGGCGCGGTCATGGGACATAGATTCGTATCTAACCAAACCAGCTAGTCGACGAAGACACAACTGCGTTACCGGGGATCCCTTATTGTGACGAAGAAACTGTCAAAAGATGCTCATTACGTCGCCGCCCTATAGGTCACAAGAAGCAGGTACTACATTAAGACATGGTCGTTAGGAGAGCCCTTGTCAGTTAACTAAAGACACGGCCAGTCAACCAGACTAAAAAAGTTGAAGACGGCGCGGGACGCGAGTACGTTTACTGAGCCAGAACGGCCAATTCCTAGCAACCGCGAGATGCACCGCTGAAACCGGCGGTAATGGAGAAGCGGGTTGCCGATCCGGAGCGGAAGCAATAAATATTATACCTTATAATGTACGTCTCGAAGAACTATGGAGGATACCATTCAGTAGAACCACCTATGGAACTCAAATACTAAAACATCGTCTTCCATTTTAATAAACCATTTAATTGAAAATAACGTTATTATCGAACATTTAACATCTCATTCTTTAAAACGGATGTTTCTGTGAATATTGATGTCATACAATTGTGTTTTAGGATATAGAGTGTTTTTTTTTTTTGACATTGTAATTTGTAGCCGAATTTTAAACGTGTATTTTGACTATTGCTACATGTGATTATTTTTCTTAAGTATTTTACACTTTATTTTCGATTGCTTGCCGCGTTTGCTAAAAAAAGGGGGCGTGAACCTCGTCAAGCCGACATCTGTCGGCTTTTTGTTCCTCCTGCAGTGCCTGTATTATTGTACAGACGCAAATAAAATGATTGATTGATTGATTGATTGATTGATTGATTGATTGATTGATTGATTGACATAATTCCATGATTACACCAGGACGTTTCAGATGAATAATACGACTCATCAAGTAGCTAAGTATACTAACATTAATTTTACGACACATTCATTAGCCAAGTTTCTCATAAGTGCAAGTTACCTTTAGGTATTTAACCGATACTAATACTTTCCAAAGGTGTCAGGTACACTCGAAGAATGGCGAAATTCAAATGTGAAAAAATCGTGTTTCGAATTGTGACTCCCTTTAAAGAAGGTTCTGAAAATGGTAGGCTTTATATTTTCTGCAATTTTCGGATGCCCATTTCAAATGATTCCGCCGGAACGAAAGTAAATAAAAGTACAAAATTAACCGAAAGAAGAGTATGTACACGGGCGAGCTGGTGGGCTAGATTGCACACATAATTAAATACCGAGAACAAGAAGGAAGAAAGAAGTTATATAAAAAGGACACACATTTGAAACGGCGCGTGTGTGTGTACCTTTATTAAGCTTATTTCTGCCTCCCACTCTCTTAAAAATGCCGGCGCGTCTACTTACCCGCAAAACACTCAAAGAGCCAATCTCTGCGATTTACGAAATCAGTTCAGCGAATGATGAGGCGGAACATCTGTTTAGATCTCAAAATTAAGTCTGCGCTGTAGCATTACGCAATGCAAGCATGACGCTTTGCATTGCGTAATGTCACAGCGCAGACTTCATTCTTAGGATTAATTGGATGTTCCGCCTCGTCATTCGATGAGCTGATTTCGTAAACTGCAGAGATTGGCTCTTTTATTGTTTTGCGGGTAAGTAGACACGCAGGCATTTCTTAGAGCGTAGGTCTCAGGATTTAGTCATGTTTGTATTCAAAAATAACCCCATCCCCCCATTCACGAGGAACATTATTACAAAATGCCGTCGATTGCTTTCAGTTTCGAGTGCTTGCAGTTGCTGCTGCGAAAGGCGCCGACTCCCGCCTTGAACCCGCCGCTTTCCGACTATATATATATCTCTTTCCGACTCTTTACTAGGAGCAGCTGCCTGATGATTTTTGACACGTTTTTCTTTTTAATTTTCTTTCGCATTTCAAGTTCAGTGGCTTACATCATGTGCCTCGTGAAAAGCAATTAAAGGGGCGGTTGGAGCGTGAACGTGGCTTGTGACTGAACCAACTGAACCATCACAGGTGTGAGCGCCTTCTAGTCTTGGGCTTCTTTAACGCAGAAAGATACTCCATGCATCGGTTGACTCGTTGCGCATACGCAGCATGGTTGTCTCAACAAATCACCGTCTTCTGTAGTTTCACCTTCTGTGAAGGCAACATGCATGAATGTTTTATTCAACATTCACGTTGGGTTTGCCACTGACGTGTCATACGGAGAAAAGTAGAGCGGGCACGTGAGCGGACGAAAAGAGGCACCGTGTTGTAGTTGAGCCAGAGACAACAGGCTTTTCTATTTTATGCTAAAATCTTCCTCACTAAGGCAGAACTGAAAGCAGGCACCATTCCTAAACAAAAAATGAACAACTCGTAAACTTGAAAAAAAAAAAAAAATCGTTGCCACAATCTTTGGACAGATTCTTGTTGAAATACTATTTTTATCGTCTTCTAATGCATGCCCTTTTGTAGATTAAAGTGCGTAGGAACTGGTGCGGAAATTCTAAGAATACTTTTCGTCAAAGTCCACGGTGTGTTCCATCACATTTAGATCCAATTCAGCTACTTCTCTTGTCTAACTGCCTACTTCCCTCGGACAGGTCTCCCGCGACCAACATATGACTTTTGTAGTAGCATTACCGCAATTGAATTGTGTCTCTCATAGGGCATTAATGTTAGGGGAAGGGAAAGAGAGAGATAGCATGGTGAACAATTGGGACAGGATCGTTGATCGAACCCGCAACTTTCGCCTATCCGCAACTATCCGCAACTTTCGCCTATCCGCAACTTTCGCCTATCCGGCCACCGGTTTCAACGGACTCAATTTTCTAGCAGCACTCTGTGTACTGTTAGTTTCGAATTCGCTTAATTGGGCAGAAGACAGCTGTTGCAGATTAAGGCCCATGCGAGTTTGGAGTTGCGGCAGTGACGTAGCGCTTCATTTCAGCTTGTAAATGTCCGAAAGGGCCCCTCCTCCAAGATATCTAGAGGAGCACTCCTCGCCATGGGGACAAACTGCACCGTATATATAATGGGAGTGAGGGAAGACTGACAAGTGCAGCCGTAGTAATCTTGTGAAAGAACAGGGGAGAGAGTGATCAGCAACGGCTGGTCGTCTACCCAATTAAGCGAATTCGAAACGAAAAGTTCACAGAGAGCTGGTCAAAATTGAGTCCTCCAAAAATCGGTGAAGGCGTCTCCGCGAATAGGCGAAGATTCCGGGTTCGATCCCCGCTCCTGGCCCCATTTTTCCCCTTCGTTCCCAACACACACACACATTTATAGCGGGTGTTCATATTTAATTCGAACAGATTTATTACAAAAAATCCGTAAAAGATGCACTAGTACGGTTTGTTCAAGTGAGTTATACGGCTAGGGGGACATATTATAGGGGGCTAATCGTAACAATCAGTCGGCTAATTAATTAAAATTCGTTAATTAACTTTTTAATTAATGAAAATAGACACATGATTCCAATTAGAAACTTGCTCAACGTCATCGAAAACCCCTAATTCAGTCATTTTCAGAAAGACTTTGAGCGCGTGAGAAGCGTAGTAGTGCACTAAAGTTACCACTCGTGGAGCAGGTACAAGGCTGGGGCTAGATAAGAGACGGAAAAATCGCACGGGCGCCTTATCGCAACCTCTATACTTCGTTTCACCTTCGGTCCGAGCTCGGACGTTGGTATAAACCGAAGGGCCAATCAAACAGCGCAATAAGTGCAACGTAATGGTGTGCTCTCTGCGCTTGATAGGACTAGCCGGCGGAGGAGCACGCACAGAGAGACGGCGAATACCCGCTGGTCCTATCAACTGCAGAGAGCGCGCCATGACGTTGTGCCTCTTCGCTGTTTGATTGGCCCTTCGGCTCATTACATCGGCCGCGCTCGGACCGAAGCTGAAACGAAGTATAGCTTTGTACCTGCTCCACGAGCGGTAACTTCAGTTCACTACTACGCTTCTCACGCGCTCAGAGTCTTTCTGAAAATGACTGATTTAGGGATTTTCGACGACGCTGAGCAAATTTCTAATTGGAACCATATGTCTATTTTCATTAATTAAAAAGTTAATTAACGAATTTTAATTAATTAGCCGACTGATTGTTACGATTAGCCCCCTATAATATGTCCCCCCGGCTGTATAACTCACTTGAACAAACCGTACTAGTGCATCTTTTACGGATTTTTTGTAATAAATCTGTTCGAATTAAAAAATGAACACCCGGTATATATATATATATATATATATATATATATATATATATTATATATATATATATATATATATATATATATATATATATATATATATATATATATATATAGTTTGTATATTTGTATATGTATATGTTGTATATTCAAGAACGTGGCTCTTGATTGTCGCAGATGATGATGATACCGTGACTCGACAGCTCATAAACAAAAAAATACTACATGTACACGGACGAGACAAACAGTGGGAGGACTTCTGGAGCACAAACGAGCACGTACCACGTGACACCAAGCGTCGTACCGCGTTCCACGCGGCGGCGTGTGTTTCCAGAACACCTTCGACTGGATACATTTCGTTTCTTGATAGGAAACGTCAGAAAGTCAAGGTGGAGTGGTGTAGTGGTTAGCACACCCGACCGGACATTTGGAGGCCCAGAGTTCAAATCCTGGCTCCGCCGTTATTTTGGCTTTCGGCGGGTTTCTGAGAACTTTGATTCGTTGATTCATTCATTTGCACGGTTCATTCATCTGCATATGTTCGTTTATATATACATATATATATATTTGGAACTAAGAGGTGACAGGGGGAATATTAAATTTATATTTAATACGTGGAATCTGTTGTAAAAAAACTACGAGTCATATCTGCGTATATGACTCGTATATGAGCTCAAAAGTATATGCAGCTTGAAGATAAGATTACTTGTGTTTAAATCGTTGGCTGAAGCTGCATTACGGTACGGTATTACACTGTACGGTCATTGTTCAGAATACAAAACAAGAGCGATAGATAGGATACTAAAACACATGGTAAACAACATATCATATTGAACTACATATCAAGCATTGGAAACTCAAGAGAAAGCTATAGAGCTGGGCATTCTGTTTTTTTAATTTTTTTTACATACGTAGCAATAAGAAATAATAATTTCAGTAATTCCTACCAAACTGCCGTAAATAAAAATAGAGATTTGAGACGTACTGAAAGATACGTCATTCCGAAAATATACACACTGTATGGAAAGAAAAATAGAAATCATTACATTCCTTCCTTATTTAACGAACTCCCAGAGTCCCTTATGAATATAGAATCCACTAGGGTACTAAAAAGGAAACTAAGGAATTGGTGTCAAGCATTTGAGCTGTAGATATCGTAGCCTGACCGTTGGAGATATTTCGTACTTTTATTTCATGGTTGCGTGAGTAGACTTGGCTATAAGCACCTATATTTCATGCTGTAAGGTGTTCCTTTTTGTATTTATTTGTGTTGCTAATTCTGTGTTTCTTTCATTTTGTTTTCGTGCTGCGGAGTGTTTTCTGTTTTCTTTTTGTAACAACATGTATTCTATCTGGTCGCCTGGTCCCACATACAAGCAGAATGCTGCTTTTGTGGGCCAGCTCTTTATTTTGTATGACTTGATTTGAAAATAAAAATTGAATTGAATTGAAATATATACAGAAAATAAATACATATACTTTATATATATATAAATATTAAGACCCTTGGTAGCTGTATTTGCTGTTCAGAAGCAAATGTATCATACCATATATTCGTTGAGCGCATAATACCGGGTGTGCATAATTGCAGTAGACATGTAACCGATTCGCGCGGCCTGCTTCGTTACTCCAAAACCGAGCGACGGATGCGAAAGTTTGAAGGGTTCGTTTAGAAATGCTATCGTATATATGAAAATATCAACGAGGTAGAGGGCCTTAGAGTGATAAACTAGTATACCGTTCATCAGGCAAAAGTGACCCCCAATTGGCCGCCGCCATGTTGTACAAATTTGACCACTAGACACGTGACCGGGCCAAATCTGTGACGTAACCAGACCAAATCTCTGGCGTCAACGAAAAGATGGCAGCGCCCAGTGCCAGTCGGAAGCGTAGTGGGCGTTGATCGGAGTGTGTGAATTTCGTGTGCGGAATTTGGTTTTTCAGGGTTTTGTGTGCTCTCGCGCGTAGGAATAACGTGAAGTACGAGGGATTGGGGCTTTTCGTTTTTATTTCATTCAGGGTAAGCCAGATTCGGTCCCGTGCTCCTCGTACGGGCTCGGATCACTACCGACCGTTGCTGCTTCGGACATCGCTCGGTCGGTCGAGTTTAAAATATCCGCAATCGTTAACCACGGGAGCTCCTCGATAATCGCTGTGTCTAAGGATACGTCGAACGCACCCGGAACGCGGAGTCTAAAGGTACGTAGGACGTAACCAGAACGCGGAGTTCTAACGGTACGGCGGACGTGCCCGGACAAGTTTCTTAGCTCGACGGTCAAGATTCGCATTTGAGGCACCGAGAGAAGCGTTACAATCTCAGAACTGCTCGGTGCTGAGCTAACTACGGACCACGTCACTACGTGATCCGTAGTGACGTTAAAAAGGCCGACGGCGGTCACTCCGGGCGGACGGCGGCTCCCGCCTGCCGGGTGCCTACTGTGATGGGTTGACAGTCGTGTACACAGAACTGTACCAGCTTCTCTTATAGTTATGTTGTTTTCGAGCAGCTTCCCGATCACAAAACCCCGCAAACGCGTGCCGAACTTTCAAAAGGTGTCTACCAACCTGGAAAACCCTGAATTCCCAGGGAATATCGGATCATCTGGAAAAGCCAGGGAATCATTCAAAAAGTGGGCTAAATAAGGGAAGACGACTAGTGAAAGCGGCATGGCGGTTGCTCGTCGGCACGGCCATGCTGAATGACATTGCCGAAATGTCATCCTTCGACTCAAAAACTCAAGGAATTTGATTAAAAGAGTCGGGGAAAATCCTGGAAAAGTCGGGGAATTTGAAATCAGTAATACCATGTTTGATTTTCTTGACACTCCACGCGTTTTTAGACACGACGGGCACACGCCCGTGTATCACACGGCGGTCAGGCCAAGCGGCTGTCAGCCAAATAGGCAAGTTCGATAAGGCACAAGCGTGGAACGCTTTCGGACTGCTGCAAATACACCAGCGGGAGCGTCCTGCCGCAGTCCGACACAGACTCCGCGTCCTGGGTATGTCTGACGTATCTTTAGACACAGCGCCTGATAATAGTAGTGAATAGGGTCACGTTCAGTGCGCAAGTCACTTTATTACAATTGGAGAGCAGAATTCCATTCCCGTTGCGCAGGTAGTTCCCCAGCTAGTCACTTCCTTGAAGACGACGTCACACTCTCTCCGGAAGCAAGCTTCGGGGGGCTCTTGTGCACCCATTCGCAGGTCGTGTTGCCTTTGCTCACGTAACTCCCGCAGGTCCAGCAAGTTGCCGAGCCGCTGCAGCCCCGGCGTCGCTCCGTCCAAACAAGAAGAGGCTCACGTTGGTCGTCCGGCAGCACACTGGAGGGACGCAAAGCTCGCAGCCTCCTTGGTGCAGGCAAGACGAGGCTGAGCAGATCTCCGAGCTCTTCTGACGCACATGTCCACTGCTACGAGACAGGTGTCGCACCCCGATTCCTAGAGATGCGGTCGCACTGGCGGTCTTGTTGTTCCTCGGGGACCGTCGAGGAGTGCCGAAAAGCAGAATTCCATCCCTGTTGCGCAGATAGTTCCCCAGCTAGTCACTTCCTTGAAGACGACGTCACACTCTCTCCGGAAGCAAGCTTCGGGGGGCTCTTGTGCACCCATTCGCAGGTCGTGTCGCCTTTGCTCACGTAACTCCCGCAGGTCCAGCGAGTTGCCGAGCCGCTGCAGCCCCGGCGTCGCTCCGTCCAAACAAGAAGAGGCTCACGTTGGTCGTCCGGCAGCACACTGGAGGGACGCAAAGCTCGCAGCCTCCTTGGTGCAGGCAAGACGAGGCTGAGCAGAGCTCCGAGCTCTTCTGACGCACATGTGCACTGCTACGAGACAGGTGTCGCACCCCGATTCCTAGAGATGTGGTCGCACTGGCGGTCTTGTTGGTCCTCGGGGACCGTCGAGGAGTGCCGAAAAGCAGAATTCCATCCCTGTTGCGCAGATAGTTCCCCAGCTAGTCACTTCCTTGAAGACGACGTCACAGTCTGTCCGGAAGCAAGCTTCGGGCGGCTCTTGTGCACCCATTCGCAGGTCGTGTCACCTTTGCTCACGTAACTCCCGCAGGTCCAGCAAGTTGCCGAGCCGCTGCAGCCCCGGCGTCGCTCCGTTCAAACGAGAAGAGGCTCACGTTGGTCGTCGGGCAACACACTGGAGGGACCCAAAGCTCGCAGCCTCCTTGGTGCACGCAAGACGAGGCTGAGCAGAGCTCCAAGCTCTTCTGACGCTCATGTGCACTCCCACGAGACAGGTGTCGCACCCCGATTCCTAGAGATGTGGTCGCACTGGCAGTCTTGTCGGTCCTTCAGAAGGCGCAAAAGCGACGTAGAAAGAGCAGACAATATTTATGCGCGCTCAAATTGTTTGTAGCGCTGAGGCACGCTCAACGAGGACGCTGGACGACGTCGCTTCCGCGCCTTCTGAATTTCGTTTACAATCCCCAATACCCTTGAATTGTGTTTTTTCTGCGGTAAAAATGGATTTTTAAAAATAATCTGAACTGTTCAAACCATTTGATCACCGTTGTATTTACGGTCCGTAAACATAGCAGACGACTTTTGGCGCGCGTCTTTTCGGTTCAGATTTTGACAGCTCATCTTGCTCCGCCACTTTGCTAACCGAGAAAAATAATCAAACGACCCTAAAAACAAGATCATGCCGAGTACCTGCGCCGATATTGGTTGTGCCAACAGGGGTAGCCAGGACTTGGGGATCTCGTATAATAGGTAAGTTTCTTAGTCCTTGAAGTCAACCTGGTCACACCGGTCGTGTTGCTGGCCATGCAAACATGTTGAGACTGTTTGACGTGGCGTGCATTTCTCTTCCGTCCCCTCGCGTGCTAGAAGATCCGTGGCTCGCCCTCCCACGCACATATATAGTGCTCTACAAGGAAAGCAGCTTGCAAGCTGATCCCACTGCCAAAACTTCACTTAGATTCATGCCTCCCGCAGGAAGATATGTGGTTCCCTACAAAAGTATGGTATTCTTATTGCTAGTTTTCGAGAGCAGGGCGATTTGAATAAATGAGCACATACCTTAACCTACTGTTCCTCAGAGTGACTCGAAGAGGTGGTCAGTCTGCGAGATACCAGATTCTTGTTCATTTATGCACTTAGAATGTGCCTAAAACAGTTTTCACCAGATGGCTTGGTACATTTCTCTTTGCATGCAAAAAAAAAGGTTTCACACTTGCTTCTTTATACCATCACAGGTTCCCACTGAATGATCCGGAACTCCTCAAGGCATGGATGGAGAAGCTGCCCTGACGAGACTGGAAGATCAGTACATGGTCTAAGTTGTTCTCACTGCACTTTGCGGACAACTGCCTCTACCAGCTGACTAATAAGACGTACCTCAGGCAAGGAAGTGTGCCAACGGTGTTCAGCTCTCCAGCAAGCAAGACAAAACGGTCACCTCGGAAGCGATCAAGATCGCAGTCTGGCGAGGCCTTCCTTCTGTGCCTGCGACCGAAGCACAGGCATAGGTATGAATAGAGCAAGTTTCATTGCAGCAGATCACAATTTGTTTATTTGCCTCAAAATCATTGTTGCAGAAGCATTACATGAGGGGGATGGGTTCCATGGAGCTCTAATAAACTAGCATGCTCACTGTTTGCACTTGACAACACTGCACATAAAGAAGAAAATGTCAGCAAAACAATGACAAGGTAAAATTACACATGATGCAGACTCCAGTCTTCAGGTACATCGGGCGACTAGTTGCACAATTTGCAAAGCTGTGTCTCTTGTATCTGAAAGTGGTGGTCAACGAATCACTACAAAAGTGGCATCTTTGGGATCAAGTTGATAGGTTTCAGTAAAACAGTCAGGTTCTTTGCAACACCTTCAACCAGCACCATTATAATAATTCCATGGCATGCAGTATGCTTTTTACAATCATTCAATCATAAGTGGGTTCCGTGTTTTCGGTATACACCGTTATACATAAAAACATGACCTCCGAACGATTTTTCTTGAAATCTGCAAAAACTGAAAGAACCCGAATTGAGCATGCTTTGAAGAGAAATCGCACTTTCCACGGCAGGGAACCTTTATAAACAACTGTACTTGTGTTGAACCAGAACACCGACCGCACTGAACTGTCCGCGAGGCTGCTCTCTTTCTTTGGAAATTGTTTTTATGTGCTCCATTTAGCCATGAATAGTGCATATAATGTTGCGTCTCCTTGAAACGTCACGAATATGCATTTGCTTTTACCACATAAGCCCCGTTGAACCCCGATGTTTAGTCAATATCAAAAATAGACACCGAAAAACTCAAAATTCGAGAGAATGAATAAGCACCAAAAAATCACCCCCATTTTGAAAAAAAAAAAAAAACTACGAGGGCACCTAAGCTTTCTTTCATGATGTGAGAATGCGTGAGCATTACCTTTGGCCGAGTTATATTGATGTCAATGAGCTAGGTTGAAGCAACGAATAGCACACTAGTTTTACGATCATAAGAGCCTAGGTTTGACACCGGGCAGGGGATAATTTATTTCTCGGTTTATTTTTTGTTTGATCACGGGATTAATAAGTCACGTGACCAAAATGATAACGTGAGCATAGATGTTTGTTTTTCTTGTATTTTCTTTAGTTTTTCTTTTCCCTTGGATTGCGTTGCATTGGTCACGGCTTTTGGACACAACTTTTGGTTACGGCTTTTGGCTGCACCCTTTGATAACGGCTCTTTTTTCGCTTACTGAGCCAGGTAATGCTCACGGATTAAGAATACCCAAAACATGGAACCCTATTCATAAGTCAGTACTCCCAGCACCCCCTTTTTGTGGGTCAGTGCCACTTCTGGCCCACGCATAAAAGGTGTGGTAACATATCACACTGCACTGTATAACCTGCCAACAATGCATGCACTGGCACACAGTCTTGTGGAATACAGGCAGTCTTGAATGTCACTGCTCGTTGTTCTGCTGACAGGTCTCACCCTCCAGAGAGGCAGCCTGGATCGACGACTGATCAGCTAACCCAAAGAGAGGCCCAAGCTGCCACTGGTTCTGGAAGCAGTGTAGAGCTGGTTAGTTCCCCCTCTCAGGCTATGACGTCAGAGACTCCCCCTGAAGCTGTGTTCATGCGACGCAAAACTTCCTCCGGTGACCACTCGTACGCAGCTGTGTCACCACGACTGCACAGGGTCCTGGCCACGAGTAGGCACAAGCTGCAGAAGGCGAGGAAACTGTTGAAACAGGCAAAGAAGAAGATCAATCGAAAAACGGCCAGGATTAGGAAGCTGAACGCGTTGCTCCATGAACTGAGGACACGACTTCCTAAGCCAGCAGTTGACATAGTTGACAATGCATTCACCAACACAATGCGCAACCTCGTCTTAAAAAGAGTCAGGCACAACAAAAACGCATGTACAGAGGATGTGCGCAAGTTTGCCCTCACGCTCCAGTTTTACTCGGCAAAGGCATACAGCTTTCTGCGAAAGCATGTCAAGCTACCACACCCAAGCACTCTGTGGAAATGAGCGGCGGTGGTTGATGCACGACCAGGATTCACCCAGCAGTCCTTTGACAAAGTTGCACAGGAAGCCCAAAAGGGACCTCTTTTCGTCAGCCTGATGGTCGATGAGATGGGAATAAAAAGACAAACAGACTGGGATGGTAAAGAAGTCGTCGGGTACTGTGACCTGGGTCACGGCATCATCCGCAACGACTGCGTCACCTTTGCAAAGCACGCACTTGTATTTTTGGCGGTGGCAGTCAACCGAAACTGGAAGATCCCCCTGGGCTACGCCCTCATCGATGGTCTGGACGGCAACGCTCGCGCCAACCTGGTACGGGAGTAAATCATCAAACTGAAGGATGCTGGAGCAAAGTGTATAAGTGTGACCTGTGACGGGACAAACTGCAACATTACTATGCTCACAGCGCTCGGAGTGCGCTTCGCTCAGCCGATGAAGAGCTGGTTCACGCATCCATCGGAGCCCAACAGCAGGGTCCACGCTGTCTTGGACGCCTGCCATATGCTAAAGCTCATGCGCAACCTGCTGGCCGAGAAAGGGTGCATCAGAGATGGGGCAGGTAGGGTCGTGGCCTGGCGGTACCTTGCGGCCTTGGAGAACCTGCAGCAGCAAGAAGGCCTTCATACAGCCAACAAGCTCCGAAAGCAGCACATTGACTTCGAGAGACAGAAGATGAAGGTGTCACTGGCAGCCCAAACCTTGAGCCGGTCCGTCAGCAGCGCCTTGCTGTTTTGCAAGGAAAAGGGTATCCAAGGCTTCGAGGGTGCTGAGGCGACTGCCAAGTTTGCCGCAGCAGTCGATGACATATTCGACCTGACGAACTCATGTCATCCACTTGGTCGTGGAAGCAAATGTCCCATTCGTGCCAGCAACCAAGTCACCGTTCTGGAAAGGATTGAGCAAGCTTCACGCTACCTTCGAGCTCTGAAAGACGTAACGGGCAAGCCGTTGAGCCAAGGGGCAAGGAAGTTTCCAGTCCTCGGTTTCCTACTTGTCCTTGATTCCATCAAAGGTCTGGCAGAAGACCTGGTCTGGAGCCCCAGTCCGGCACTCAGGTGCCTGCTGATGCGAAAGCTCAGTTAGGACCACCTTGAGCTGTTTTTTGCCACTGTACGCAACAGGACGGGTAACAACAACAACCCCACAGCGCTAGAGTTCCGGTCAGCATACCGAAAGTGCTTGCTCGCCAACGTCCTGCCTTCAACTTGCGGCACCTGCCAGGTCGATGGCACCGAGACGCACCTCGTAGGCTCGTCGGCGCAGCACCAGCAAGATTAGAGAAGGGCTGAGGATGCAAGAGGCGAAGTGGCCAGCTGTACTGTCTCCTACAAGCCGCTTTCAGAATTCGCCGAATGTGTTGTAGAGTACATTGCTGGAAACGTGGCAGTCAACTTTGCAAAAATTACCAAGTGCCCAGAGTGCTCTAAGATCGCACTTCTTACAAGAGCCAAGTGCGACCTTATACTGATCAAGGATGCTGGTGGGCTCCACAGCCCCTCACAGGACATCCTGGGCTTGTGCAAGATAGCGGAGAAGATGCTTCGTAGGCACTTTGACAAGGCGGCCAAAGGAGGTCGAAACTGGCTACAAAGACTGCAGACAGAGGCAATGGCCATCATCTTCATGACCCCGCTGTTTAAGAGGTTTGACCACCTCTTCTTGGCACAGACAATCGACAACCAGTCTCACTGCGCAATTATGGTCAAGACAATGCTGCAATACTTCAAGCTGCGAATTCACCACATGTGCCGTCAGCAGAGTGCGGCAGAAAGAGGTCGCACCGTCCGACAGTTCTTGACGAAGTTGGTAATCTTTCGCGGACATTGATAAGGTCACGGCTTCACTGCAGCACCAAGGCATTTTCACTCAAGTGTCAGCTCTGTCGTGAAAACTGCACCCAAAACAGCTCTGCAGGCTCCATGTAACATAATTACTAGGGACGATGACTTAAAGAGCAAAGAGTGCCAAGCATGGAGCCAGAGGTGGACAAGCAACATGGCAAGGTTGGTTTATAGAGCTCATATGACACTCAACTGGGGGCCGAATGGGGCTCATATGTGAACTCGCTGCCCTGCCACCTGCGGGAGCTACGTGAGCAAAGGCGACACGACCTGCGAATGGGTGCAGAAGAGCCTCCCGAAGCTTGCTTCCAGAGAGAGTGCGACGTCGTCTTCAAGGAAGTGACTAGCTGGGGAACTACCTGCGCAAGAGGGATGGAATTCTGCTTTCCGGCACTCCTCGACGACCCCCAAGGACCAACAAGACTGCCAGTGCGACCACATCTCTACGAATCGGGGTGCGACACCTGTCTCGAGGGAGTGCACATGAGCGTCAGAAGAGCTAGAGCTCGCTCAGCCTCGTCTTGCGTGCACCAAAAAAGGCTGGCGAGCTTTGGGTCCCTCCAGTGTGCTGCCCGACAACCAACGTGAGCCTCTTCTCGTTTGGACGGAGCAACGCCGGGGCTGCAGCGGCTCGGCAACTCGCTGGACCTGCGGGAGTTACGGAGCAAAGGCGACACGACCTGCCAATGGGTGCACAAGGCCCGCCGAAGCTTGCTTCCAGGGAGAGTGCGACGTCGTGTTCAAGGAAATGACTAGCTGGGGGAAACTACCTGAGCAACAGGGATGTGGGAATTCTGCTTTCCGGCACTCCTCGACGGCCCCCGAGGACCGACAGACTGCCAGTGCGACCACGTCTCTAGGAATCGGGGTGCGACACCTGTCTCGTGGAGTGCACATTGAAGCGTCAGAGAGCTTGGAGCTCTGCTCAGCCTCGTCTTGCGTGCACCAGGAGGCTGCGAGCTTGGGTCCCTCCAGTGTGCTGCCCGACGACCAACGTGAGCCTCTTCTCGTTTGGACGGAGCGACGCCGGGGCTGCAGCGGCTCGGCAACTCGCCGGACCTGCGGGAATTACGGGAGCAAAGGCGACACGAACTGCGAATGAGTGCACAAGGGCGGAGGGTCCGCAAACGCTTGCTTCCAGAAAGAGTGCAACATAGTTTTCAAGTGCATGCCTAGCTGGGGAACTACCTGCGCAACGGGAATTAAATGCTGCTCTCCGAGTGTAATAAAGTGACTTGCGCACTGAACGTCGGATGTCCTAGCC